>QRFJ01001134.1:50572-93544 GCA_006176705.1 Cocos nucifera
AACTTTGATTACTTCATAATATTTACCCACGATTTATCTCGATATGGATACGTGTATCTTATGAGACACAAGTCTGAAGCCTTTCAAAAATTCAAGAAATTCAGACATGAAGTTGGAAAGCAAACTAAAAAAGCCATTAAGGTTCTTCAATCAGATCGAGGAGGTGAATACCTTAGTCGAGAATTCCTAGACTATCTCAAGCAAAATGGTATAGTCTCTCAATGGACTCCACCTAGAACACCTCCACTCAACAGGGTTTCAGAACGGAGGAATCGAACCCTATTAGATATGGTCCGATCCATGTTGAGCTTCATAGACTTTTTTTATTTTCTTTGGGGACATAGTCTGTTAACTACTATATATTTACTGAATAGGGTTTTCTCTAAAATCGTTCCTACCATATCGTATGAGATATGGCATGATAAGAAATCAAGTCTGAGTCATCTCAAAATTTGGGGTTGTCTAGCTCATGTCAAAAGACAACAAACAGACAAGTTAGGCTATAAGTCCTTTAGATATCCTAAAGAATCAGTAGGATATTATTTCTACATTCTAAAAGACCACAATATGATTGTGAGTCGACATACCATTTTTTTTGAAAAATAGTTTATTCAAGAGATCAAGCTCGAAGAGAAAGTCTCATAAGAGCAACGAGCTAAGGACCATATGGAACCAAATCAGGTTGAGCCAATACAATCACTACCTCCTCCACCTCATAGATCAAAAAGGATTTTCCATTTTCTTGAGAGGTACTTAGGTACTATTTTAGAGAAAGTAGAGAAAATATTCCTCGTAGGTAATGGGGTTTATAGTAATGATCCCAAAACCTATGACGAGGCGATATCAAATATCGACTCCGAGAAATGGTTAGAGACAATGAAGTCAGAAATTGACTCGATGTACTCAAACTAAGTCTGGACCTTAGTAGATCCACTAGAAGGTATAGTACCTATTGGGTGTAAATGAATCTACAAGAGAAAGATTGGTGCAGATAGAAATATGGAGACATTCAAAGCTAGATTAGTGGGAAAAGGATATAGTCAGCATGAAGGCATTGACTATCAGGATACCTTTTCGCTAGTAGCTATGCTAAAATCCATTCACACATTGCTTGCTATTGTAGCTTATTTCGATTATGAAATATGGCAAATGGACGTGAAAACGATGTTCTTATATGGATACCTTGAGAAAGATATTTACATGAAATAGCTGCTAGGTTTCATATCCAGTGATACTAATCACAAAGTATACAAGCTGCAATGATCCATATATAGACTCAAGCAAGCATCTTAGAGCTAGAATACTCATTTTAATGATGAGATCAAATTATTTGATTTCATCAAAAATGATGAGAAATCATGTATTTTTAAAAAGGTCAGTGGGAGTGCTATTGTCTTCCTCATACTATACGTGGATGATATCCTTCTTATTAGAAATGATATTCCCATATTGACCACAGTTAAAATATGGTTATCTAAATTATTCTCCATGAAAAACCTAGGAGAAGCATCCTTCATTCTAGGAATCAAGGTCTATAGAGATAGACCAAATAGGATGCTAGGTCTTTCATAGAAAATGTATATAGAGGAAGTGCTAAAGAGGTTTAGCATGGAAAACTCCAAGAAGGGATTGGTAACCTTCAGACATGGCATTCATCTCTCCAAGAAAATGTGTTCCAACATAGCAGAGGAGATTGAATGCATGAGCAAGATCCCTTATGCTTCAGCAATAGGGAGCCTCATGTATGCCATGTTATGTACACGACCTGATATAGCCCATGCTGTGAGTGTCACGAGCAGATATCAATTAAATCCAGATGAAGAACACTGGACTTCTATGAAATGTATCCTTAAGTACTTAAGAAGAACTAAGAATATGTTGTTGATTTTTGGTAATGGAGAACTCCAAGTCCAGAGATATACTGACTCAGATTTTATGTCCGATATAGACGATCGAAAGTCAACATCTGGGAGTCTATTTGTGTGTAATGATGGTGCTGTCAATTAGAAAAGTTTCAAGCAGATAGTGATAGCAGATTTTGCCATGGAAGCAGAATACATCGCTGCATCAGAAGCTGTGAAGGAGGCATTCTAGTATAAGAAATTTGTCATAGAGATCGGAGTGATGCCATCAGATGCGATTCCTCTGTATGGTGACAATAATGGCACCATAGCCCTTGCTAAGGAGCCGAGGTCTCATCAGAATTCCAAGTACATCGATCGATGATACCATCTCATTCGTGATTACCTCGAGAAAGGTTACGTTGAGGTCAAGAGAGTCAACTCCGTATACAATGCAGCAGACCCACTCATAAAGTCATTGGGCCAGTAGAAGATCGAAGCCCATCTTGACAAGATGGAACTTAGATTTATAGGCAATTAACTTTAGATCAAGTGGGAGTTTGTTAGATATGTGTGCCCTAGAAGCTAGATTGCCTGACACTTATAATACACTTCTAAGAGCAAAATTATAATTTTGACTATAAATAATAAAATAGATTATTTTCTATCATAGTGTATATTTGAAAGTGTCTGTGATGCATCCCTTGAGTTAATGGTAATAATAGTTCATATTTTCAAGAGTTGAAAATTTAAGACATGAATTTTCATTATTAACTCATAAAATACTTTTGACCGTAGGATCATCATGAGGACAGTGATTGATCCGAAAGGTTGGTATACGATCACTTCTTTAGGATAGATAAGTCTTAGGTCTATGGTGTAGAGACACCAGAGCAAGAGTATAGGTACTCGTTAGAGAACGAGGGCACTGAGCGTGACCACCACGAGGAGTCATCAGAAAGTCTACCTTTTCGTCGATGACTGGCTCGAAGCTGCAATAGTGTGTCTGATTCTTTAACCTGAGGTGCATCGATAGTTTACCTTAAGGGTGTTATAGTTTGACTATACCATAACTCGATCTCCTAGTCATTTGGAATCCTGAGGTGTATGTTGGCTATAGCATGTTCATTATAGAAATTGGATTGCACCAATAGGGGATCTATCTATCTCGGTAGATGAGGAGCAGTCCTATGATGATCATGAGAATCAAGTCCATAAGCCCATCGCCATGGTAGAGTGAAATATAGAAAGAGTTTATATTAGGATTTTCACATTGGACTTGATTCGAATGATTAATTCATACGAGGGATATTAGAGTTTGACGAGATCATCTTAACCCTAATCTGGTTGGGGCTTAAGATAGAGAAACTTAATCATACAAGTAACTGCACCGAGAGATTCATTTTCAATTCTGATGGATTGCCACCATATGCTACTAGGTGTCACTGGTGGATTTTGGGAGCAATTAGAATGATTTGGATGATCGATCATACTAGTTGTCTAAATCAAAAAAGTTCTGATCCATCGAAAGGTATTTCGATAATGTCAATGATAGAGATCGCGACATATTCCATTACCTTATGGAAATGAACCTAACTGGTTCATACAAACAAGTGTTTGGATCTAGATATCTTCAATTGAACTAACCCAATTTAATTGATTTGAATAATATTCAATTTGGTTCAACGAAATCATGCTAGGACATGATTGAGCCTGATGTTCTCCTTTAACAATCATTAAAGCTTATCTCAACTGAGCCAAATGTATTTAGGCTCACTCAAGAACCTTTACTTGGTCTGACTAGAGCTTGTCCAAGTCAAAAAAAGGGTTTTCTTAATTTATGAGATAAATTTGAGACAACACCTGCCTTTTTCCATCACCTGCTAAATCTTGTCTTTGGACTTTAGTCAAATGTTGACCTTTGACACTTAAACATCTGCCCATGTATCATGCACCCATAGGAGAGAACTTTGATCCTTGTCCCCTTGCTAAAAGGTAGAGAGACAAAGGGTGCATGCCTAGGGAGGCATGCACCCTATGTGGATAAGGATTGGAGTCCAATACAGATGGGACTCCAGTTGCTTCAGGGAATCAAACTAGCTGGTGCCAAAGAGTCTTGTTTGACCAAGTCTTGGTGCCATCTAAGGAGGGTTTTGATGGACTCTAATTTAATTAGATCAGATGATGTCACCCCATTAATCAGATTTAGATCTGATTGCATGAAGGGCGATGATTGGTCGGGATGATGTGGCACTACATGGCGCAGTAGGATCTGTAAAAATCCTATCTATGCCTAGATTGAGAAAGCTTCTGCCTTAGCCCATCCCACATATCCCCTCTCCCTCTTTCTCCATGCCACCCTCTGGTCCTCTCTCTCCTCTCCACATCCAAGAGGATTTGGGCATAAGTTAGGTGCGATCCAAGCAAGTAAAAGGCGACAGGAAAGGAAGAAGGCAGCACTGCTGTAAGAGACAATGGCTGATCTTCAAAAGTCAGTTTGAAAATCTTCAAAATCATATTTAGATCTATTTTTTGGAGGATAGATTGAGAAAGATAAGATCTCCACATCCTGCCTAAGTGGATACCGATAGAGTCCTGGCGCTTGCATGGCTACATCAAGAATCTCAGGCAAACATTGAAATCATCATAGGATAATAGGATTACCCATAACAAAGGTATAATTAAATTAGATTTAATTTAATTTAATTTTTTTATTAGATCAATAAGATCAAATTTAAAGAGTCTCAGATCTGATTAGGATCTTAGAGAAAAATTTTTGAAATATTCCTCTTGATCCAATCAGATCTGAACGAATCTGATCCAAAAAAATAGGATTTTTTCCTTCAAGATTGAGCAAGTTTTTATTAAACAATAACTTTTGAAGAGGAATTGTAGATAAAACATTATTTATTAAAAAAAAATCAAATAGTTTACTAATTGTACAATTATATGTTGATGATATTGTATTTGGAGCTACTAATGAAGATTTATGTAGAAAATTTACTAGTCTTATGCAGGGAGAGTTCAAGATGAGCAAGATGGGGGAACTCAATTTTTTTTTTGGACTTCAAATCAAGCAATCATATGAAGGGATCTTCATCAACCAAAGCAAATACATAAAGAAAATGCTAAAAAAATACATAAAGAGGCAGTGGCACCCCTATGAGCACAAGTTTTAAGCTTGATCTAGATCCAAAAGATAAAGCAGTAGATCCCAAATTATATAGAGGTATGATTGGATCTTTACTTTATTCAACTGTAAGTAGACCTGATATAATATTTAGTGTATGTATGTGTGCACGTTATCAATCAAATCCTAAAGAATCACATATAGCTATAGTTAAAAGAATCTTTAAGTATTTGATAAACACTCAAGATATAGGCTTGTGGTACTCAAAACAATCTTCACTAGATTTAATTGGATATAGTGATTCAGAATTCACTGGATGTTGCTTAGATAGGAAGAGTACAAGTGGAACATGTCAATTTCTAGGAGTAAACTTGATCTCATGATTTAGTAAGAAACAAAACTCAGTAGCCCTGTCAACGGTGGAAGCTAAATACACTACTGCTGGGAGTTGTTGTGCTCAACTATTGTAGATCAAACAACAACTAGAGGACTATGGTATCACTTGTAACAATATTCCTATTCGATGTGATAAAACTAGTGCTATAAACTTAACAAAGAATCCAATATTACACTCAAGAATAAAACATATAGAGGTAAGACATCATTTTATTAGAGATCATGTACAAAATAATGATATAACTCTTGAGTTTGTACTAACTAAAAATCAAATTGTAGATATTTTCACTAAACCATTAAATGAAGAAAGGTTTTGTTCCATAAGAAAGCAATTAGGGTTATTTGATCCATAGTGCTAAAATTATTGAATATATTTGTATGGTATGATGTGATGATATTTTTATAAATCATCCTTACATTAATTCTATTAAAAAAGATATGAGTCATTGCAAGACCTCTTGGACTGAAATTCTAGCCATTAAGTTCTATGCCAAACTGAGTAGACTAAGATAAAAAGTCTTAGTCGACTAAGAACTTAATTTTAGTTGACTAAGTATCAAGAATCCTATTTATAAAATAGAATACCCATGGGACTTTGTTTATTTTCTGTTCGCCCTTTTCTTTGCTGTCCCAACTTAGAACCCTAGGGAATCCATTTTCTCTCCAAAAATTTTCAAATTAGAGCCTTAAAAACTTTGAGCAAGAGAACTTGGATCCATGGCACCGAGGAAGAAGAAACTTTGCACTCATCCTAAGATCACTCCTATTCAACAATGGTCGTACCAGCAGAGGATGAAGAATCATTCAGATGCCACTGAGTAGCCACAATCTGATCCGATCCTTATTCCCCCAGCCACATCTCCACCTTCCTCTCCTCCTCCTCCAGCCGCCCAAATTGCAAGTACTCCATCTCAGGTCACTCCTCTAGCAGCCCAATGCTCCACTCCATTCACCACTCCCATTCAACCCCCATCTCAGGTCACACCCTCTTCCTCCAAGGTGATACCATTTTCTTCAAGGGCTGTGACCATTGAAAGAAAGATTGATTTTATTTTTTTGAAGAAACAAGGGTTTGAGATCAGGGAGTGCATCAAATTCCAAGGGCGGGAGTACTTATGTTTACTGAACTTGCCCACCTACCCAAATCTTGTAAGGGAGTTTTATGGAAATGCAAGGATAGGTTATCAATCTCTAGAATCTAAAGTTAAAGGGATCAAGATACATTTGATAATGAAAAATCTAGGGTAGTTACTAAAAATTCTAGTGGAAGGGGCTGAGAGGTTTGATGATTGCCAAGTAGGACTCCATTTGCTATTTAATTGGGATGATGACTTGGATTTTGAAGAGATATTAGCAAGACATTTGAGTACCGAGCATCATGTTCTACATCACATGGTATGCAAGATTGTTATCCCCCAGATTGGACATTTCGATTATGTGACAAGAAATGATGTGGGGATTCTTTATCATATACTAAAGAAAGAAAAATTCAATTTTCCTATCTTGATGATGAAGACCATGCAAGAGGCAAGAATGAGAGTAAAACCAGCTCTACCTTATGGAAAGTTCCTAACCATCATATTTAGAGAGTTCGGTGTTGACATGGAGAGTGAATCATTCAAGGAGATGAAGCACTTTGACACGTATGATGAAAACTCCATGAAGAGGATGGGTTTCAAGAAAATGAATGAGCAGTGAACAAAAGTTGATGATGAAGAGGAGCCCATACTAGTGTCTAAGCCTGTGTCAAGATCTACAGGTCCATCTATTCAGTCTGCATGCTCTATTCGACTTGAGGAGGATCAGATTATAGATATTGTGCATCGAGTGGTTCATGAGGTGTTCGATCGACTTCCAGCTTTGGTAGAGCATGCTGTGGAACGTGCCCTTGCCAGGCATCATCACTAGGCTGCTGTGGATCCATCCTCCTAGAGTCATCATATTCCTATCTTAGATTAGACCACCCTATCATTGCATACCCTTAAGCTTAAAACATATTTTGTACATGGTGTGATATCTGTAATGGTTTAAGCACCTTTTGATATTTTGATGTATGCCTACTTGGCCTTATATTCATGCTTAAACTTTTGCTTACATATATGAATGAAACTTCTTATTTCCCTTCTTTAATGTCTTGTATCATTTGATGTACTACTCTTGATTGATAGTAGCTATCATTTTGATAATGACAAAAAGGGGGAGAAGGATAACATAAGTATAATCTAAAAATTCAATATAAAAGAGCTCATTTCAAGCATTTAATTAATCCAAATATGAGAAGATGTATTTTGAAACCTCAAGAATCAATTAGCACATATTAAGGAGGAGTAAATATAAAAATTAAAACTCAATTTGAATATAGTGATTATATTCACAGAGAACATATAAAATTTGATATAGCATATATGAATATATTGCATATAAATTTATTGCATGAAAATTATTTTGACATTTGAAAGAAAGGTATACTCAAAAGATTTTATCATCATCAAAAAGGAAGAGATTGTTGACCTTTGGACTGATTTTGATGAAAATAAAAGCATTTGAGTATAATTTGTTAAGTTACTAATATTGTTTTTAAGGATGTGTAGTTAAATTCCAAGCAATTATAATGATATAAGTGACTTCCATTAGTCAAATGAAGCATCATCAATCAAGAGGCTTTTGAAGAAAATTAAGACTTTACACATCATAAAAAGAATGGTTAAGAGAGATAAATTAAGTTTAAGAAGCAAGTCTAGCCTATAAAATAAATTGAAGAAGAAAGGCTGTCAAAATCTAAATGGCACGCTTAGCATGCATCTTAGTCGATTAAGATTAAAGGTTAGATGACTATGTCTCGAAAAACAATAAAGATAGAAAGTATAGAAAAAAGAGATTTTTAAACCTAGGGGACTTAGTCGACTAAGTCTCAGAAGCTAGTTGACTATGTCTCAGAAGACTGCAGAAGACAGACAGCACAGAAAAATAAAATTTCTGGACCCAGGGAACTTAGTTGACTAAGTCTTAGAAGTTAGTCAACAATATCTCAAAAGACTGCAAAAGATAGAAAGCATAGAAAAGACTGAAGTTGAGGTGCAGGAGACTTAGTCGACTTAGTAAAAAAAGGTTAGTTGACTAAGTCACTATAACGGCTAGTTTTTTTCAGAACTGCACTTTTTCAGTCTCAACTTTTTTCAATAGCTAGATTTTCATGTCCAATGGCTAGAACATTAAATATGGCTTCTTCAAAGATTTTAGAGTGGTAAGAAGGCCTTGGAATATATAAGGGACATTTAAGAACTTCAAAAAGGACTTTTTGCAACCAATATTCAAGAGCCTTCAAGCCTACACCAAGTGCATTCATTGTGAGAGCTATCAAGTGAAGAGAAGGATTCATTTTTCTGAAGATTCTCTGTCCTTCTAATCATCCTCAAAGTGAGAGAAGCCAAGATGCAAGCATTGAAGAGCTTCACCAACTTCTCTTAACCATTCAAGAAGAAGAGCAAAGCAATCAAGCCTTCCATCTTTCAAACTCTTCATCTTTGGGCTTCATTGAGTTTTTCTTTCTAAACTTCTTTTAATAGTGTGATTGTGTTGTATTTATTTACAAGTTTCTTAGGGTGAGAAACTTAGGGTCGGTCCAAGCTTAAAGTTGGATGTTGTAAAGGTTTGATTTGTAAATCTACATCAAAACCAATTGGGGTTGATTGTTAGCTCGGGAGAACAATCATTGTAGAGATTGTAGTTGGTGAGCATAGGTCAAATCAATTAGATTGGATTGTGAGCCCCAAAAAAAAATCAAACTATAATCAATTGAGTGATTATAGTTGAACTCTCAAGTGATTCACTTGAGGAGTGGATGTAGATGCCAAGGTTGGTGTCGAACCACTATAAAAGCTTGGTCTCTTATGCTTGTATTATGTTATTTTCATTGCTCTCATTCTATACTTAAATTTTACATTATTTCACCAAGCACTCAATATTGAAATTCAGCTAAATTAGTAATTAATTTTTTTAAAACATCCAATTCACCCCCCCCCTCCTCTTGGTGGCCATCCTTGGGCAACAGTTAACGAATTATTCATACTATTATGAAGAAATGAAATTATTTCTAAAAAGGATTGGAATCGTGAGTATTTAATATTTTGATTGAATGTTAGTGATGCAAATATAGAACTGAAGGTCCTTTGGAAAATAGTATGATTGTAGTAAACTTTAAAAAGTTGAATAGCTCATAAAGTATGTAAGTAGAGATATGGATATGGGATATATAAGAATCAAATAATTATTCTTTGAAAGAAGGTCATATATTATGGTAAGAAGAAAACTAAAGTTAAGCATGTAAGACTTGCAAGTATGATAAGTTAAATCAGGGATGCTTTAGAATTCAGAAGAATGAATGTTAAGGTAATCCAGATGATTTGAAATTCAAGGAGAACATAGTATTGAAGGTGCAAATTTTGGGGATGAAATTTATTTTAAGAGGGGTGGAAATGTAACATCTCGAATCAGCAAAATAGTATATTAAAAGATTTTTATTCAAATATGTGTGATATTGATACCTTAAAAGATTTTTAAAGTAATATTGGTGTGTGTAATAGTTTAGGACGCGATGGTGGTTATTTGCCTTTTCGAGTCCTGAAAAATTTCTAAGTCTGAAAGCTAGAACCTATAAGGGAAGCTATATAAAATTTATATTTTCTTGGAACAAAAAGTCTCGATAATTGATCTTTAGGTATTGGTAAGTTGCAAAATAATTTTTAACAAATTTTGGAGATCCTTTAATCTATTCATTTAGAAACAAGAAAATTATAAAAATTTTGAGTTTGGATAATTTGAACTAAAACCCAAATTTTAGTTTTTTATTCTTAAGAATTTTGATTTTGCTGATACTTTTATTGGTTCCAGGTAGGAAAGGTGTTCCTTATTTACATTTATGTTTTAAAGTTAATGGAAAGTAAAATAAGCTGAGAATTGAGTAAAATAAATGAGACTTAAAGAAAGAAATGTAAATAAGCTGAAAATTATGTAAAGCTATGAACAGAGTCTGAAGAGTTAATTTCTAGAATCTTGAGGTTCGAGCTGATCTGAATTGAAATTGAGCCAACCCAAATCTAAGGGTATAGAATGAGTTTTCTATTTTTTTGAGAGAGCCAGCTCAATTTGGAGTCAAGCTGACCTGAGTGACACTCGAGCTAACCCAATTTAGGGCTAAGCCAGTTCGATCAGCAAAAAATTTTGGGAGCGGGTTTAATCGAGAGGGTTTTAAGTGAAGCTTTTAAAACTAATTTTTCAAGGGATGAATGAGCAGCTTGAGGACATTAAGTAATGGTTGAAAATACATTAGAGCAACACCTGTTAAGCTTGGGATTGGGTGGATTCTTCAAGGAATGACATCTAGCAAATTTTCTTTTATATTTTTATTTCCAAAACAATAAAACTCCCAATTCTCTTTTCTTCTATTCTAGATTTCCTTGGTTGGAATGACTAGAAGAGAGAGGGAGAGAGCTAGAGAAAGAAGAGTCCTTAGTTGAAAGTTCACAAAATTTAGTAGAAAAAGAGAGGGTTTGAGGATAGATTGATTTGGAGGGAGAATGGTTGCTGGAGGTGGGAAAGAAAGAACTTGGTTTCAAAAGTTCTATAGGGTTCTAGCAGTTTGAGGTAAGGATTTTAATATCTAAACTCAGTTAAATTGAGTTCTCAGCTATTCTTATCAGATTTAGGGGTTTAGTAAGTTAAGGTATGCATTCTAAATTAAATTTAAAGATAGATTATGCTTTTGTTGATTCTAAAATTAGAGAGAGATGGCTTGGTTATGAATTGGAGTGATGTTAACTAAATCTAAAATCAATTACAAGATGGAAATAGAATTAAATATCTAAAAATTTATAATTTATGTGGAAGTTTATTTAGACCAAAGCTGAATTAAGCAAGGGTGAGTAGAAAGAAATAATTGAAAGATTTAAGTAAGAGTTTAGAAGTAGTGTATGTGTAGTTTTGATCTTGAGTTGCATGGTATCATATTGATCAATATTTATTGATGATATAGGAAAAGAAAAGGGTTGGAAAGTTGTTTGAATAAGCCATTTAACTAGTAGCCAGTTGAGGTGAGTGGTTTTTCTATTTAACCTTCATAATTTTCTTATTATATTCTATTATGTGAATGACTTATTTTGGAAAGCAACTAACTTGGATTATTCTTCAGCTTATATATATATATATATTTGTGCAAGTATGAAAACAAGCAAGGGATTTAGTTGAAATGCTGCTGCTAAATATGTATATTCAACACATGTACATATTTAAATTGAGATAAGGTTTCATGTTCATTAAAAATGTTTTGATTTTACTCTTTAGCTTTTGGAATATAATTTCTTGATAATTGGAAAGTTATTCAGCATGTGTTTTAAAAGGATTACCCATAGGAATGATCAACCTATCGGTACATCCTATCATTCATATAAGCATAGCATTAGCTAGCATCACAAATTGAAAACTCAGCTTGCCTAGTGGGGGCTTATTCATTACTAACATCAGACTCAGCTTGCGCAGTGGGGCTTATTTACATCATTTGGCATTAGCAGCTACTTGCCCGCTACCTTTGAAAAGTGATGCTCTAGAGTGTAGCCGCTAAGAATCGTTAGGCAGCATACATGAGCCTAATATAGTTATTACAAGATATTGTTCTGATTTGACATGTTTTAGCATATGATGTTATAAGCTTATTTTAATTCATTCGGCTTAATGATTTACATGAAGTGTTAAAGATAGAGATTTCTATTTTCCATTGTTAAATAGTCTATTCACTCTATGAGACTTCCCAAGTCTCTCCCCTCATTCTTTTATGTGTAGTTTGAAGCTTCTTAGCCAGGTTTTGGAGGTTGTATCATCATTTTGTTAGCATCTACTTTGAGAAGTGAGGGCTAATCTAGCTTAGGTTATGAGTGGAGTGTATTTTAAGGGTAGCATGTATGTGTATGAAATTGTTGTTTATGATATATACTATATGGTGGTGTCACTTGTATCTGGAACTAATAAGTATGTTATATTTTGAATGACTTCCCTTGTGTAAAATGTATATAGTATGGTTTGGTGAATGGAATATTGAATTTGATTATGTAAATTATTAAGTTGAATTATGATATTTACTTTAGTAGGTTAAGAGGTTAGATTGAGTTGTATATGCTGATTGAGGATGAATTTGAGATATTTATGGTGGGCATATTTAAATGATATTGCAGCATAGCTACAGCTTAGAAATCTTCTTAACCTTTAGATAAAGATGGGATGTGGCACCATCATCCATAGCTAGTTAGGGGTGGGGTGTTACATTACTAATGATTTTCATTTGGACAAAGATTTATTATATTTCAGGAGCAAAATCATAATTTTATCAAGTTCTGATTCGAGAAACTCAAGAGCAAATATAGAAGATTTCTGATCTTTTGGAGGCAGTCCCATGATTTTTGGATGTATATTTTGGAAGAAAATCAATTTTGAAAAAAAGGATCGACCCTTAGGTCGACTCTTGTTAAAACTGGTTGATCTGCATGCTATTCTTTGGCTGGCACATCAAAGAAGATGACCCTAAGGTCGACCCCTATATCAAGGGTCGACCTCTACTATTACAATGGCTAAAAATATAGAACATAAAATTTTTTAGTTTTCTATCACAGAGGTCGACCCCTGAGCAGGGAACGACCTAGGGGTCGACCCCTGTGATGGAATAACTCTACATTGACTATTTTTCAATCCATTTTGGCTACATTTAATACACATTTAAAGCCCTCTAATGGCTCTAAATCTGTCTAGATTTCTCTCTACCACTTACTGAAAATATAAAGGCTCGAAAAGGAGGGAATAAAATAAGAGATTCAAGCATTCATTTCAGCCCTAAGCAAAATGCCCTCTTCAAGCAAAGAAGCTTTCATTTTAAGCTCACCAACCCCTTAAAAGCTCATTCAGATCTTCAACAACCTTAGAAAAAATTAGAAAAGCTTTTTTTTTATTATGTAAAGTATTCTTAAAGCTTTTATTTGCTCATTTAAGGGGCTTGAGCTATATTTATTATCATTAACTCTTATTCTCTACTCTTTGAGTTGTTTTAAGTTTTGAAAGGATTCCAAAACTTAAGAAGGTTTATCCGAATCTTGAATCGAATTATATTGGATTGGCTTGTATCTGAAAAATAAGTATTCTAGCTTAGGATAGCTAGGGTTAGAAGTTTTCAATATTGTATTCAGTTTGAATACATTTAGTAGATTTAAATTCTCAAGTAGGAGCTTAGGGAGTAGATGTAGGTACAGGATTAGCACCAAACCATGAAAACCTTATTTATTTATGGTGTGCATGCTCTTTCTCTATCTTTACTTTATTATATACTTGATCTCTTTGTATTCACTTCTTCTCTATACTTAAAACTTCTATCACATATCATTTGCATATCATCATGTAATCTTTATAACTTTAAATTAATTTTAAAATTTTAAAAATCTAATTCACCCCTCCTCTTAAGTTGCATAGCTAGGCAACAAGTGGTATCAAAGCTCGGTGCTCTAGCCCTACTTTGATTTAACTATCAAAGAGCTAAAGATTTATGGCAACTTAAGTTGGTGCTTCACTAGTCGAGGGGCAGTCCACAAAGCGATCTCCACTTTTCAATGGGTCAAACTATACTTATTGAAAAGCTCGATTGAAAATTTTTATCCAAACACTTGACTATGATATGTGGAGTATTATAGTTAATGGACCACGTGCACATACTAAGATAATTGATGGTATAGAATCAACCAAACCCAAAAGAGAATAGGATGAAGTTAATAAAAAAATGGCTCAACTCAATGCTAAAGCTATAAATATTTTATATTATGCTTTAGATGCTAATAAATTTAATCGCATTTCAACATGCATGTTGGCTAAAAAAATATATGATAGACTAGAAGTAACACATGAAGGCACTAATCAAGTTAAGGAATCAAAAATTAAAATACTTGTGCATAAATATGAACTCTTTAAAATGGAGTATGATGAATCAGTAACTGAAATGCTTACTCATTTTATGGATATTATTAATGGTCTAAAATGTCTTGGTAAGTCTTATTCTAATAGTGACCTTATGATAAAGATTCTTAGGTCTTTCCTAAAGACTTGGGAGGCCAAAATGACTGCAATCCAAGAAGCCAAAGATTTGAACATTTTTCCCTTGGAGGAGCTTCTAGGATCGCTAATGACACATGAGCTAAGCATGAAACAGCATCAAGAGGAAGATGTCAAGAAGAAGAAGACAATTATCCTCAAATCCATCACTCAACAAGGTGAGGGATCCGATGAAATAGAAAATGAAGAACAAGATGAAGAATTAGCCCTCATCACTAGGAAGTTCAAAAGATTTTTGAAGAAGAGAAAACAAGGGATGAGGAAGGGGCCACCTACAAAAGGAGAGCATAGCAAGAAAAAGAATAAGAAGTAGCCCCTTATTCATTATGAATGTAAGAAGCTGGGCACCTTAGGTCCGAATGTCCATAACTCAAAAAGAGTCCCAAGAAGTACAATAAAATGGATATAGTGGCCACATAGAATGATAGTGATGATTCAAGCTTCGAAGAAGTGATTCATGAACAAACCAACTTGTGCCTTATGGCACATGAAAATGAGGTAAATGCTGAACTCTCAAATGAATTTACTTTTGAAGAACTTCAAAAAGCCTCCTATAATTTAATAGATGATTTAAAAAGGGTAGGAGATAAAAATAAAGAACTCAAGTTAAAGAATCAATCCTTGCTACAAGAAAATGAAAGTATCTTAAGTGAAAAACTAACTTTAACTCCAGAGAATCTAAATTTGAAAAATGAAATTGACAAGTTAAAACCAGTAGTAAAAAAATTTACTTTGAGTTCAAATAAGCTTCATATGATTCTTGAAAATCAAAAGGCCATTATAATAAAGCCGGTCTAGGCTATAACACCCTAAAAAAATAAAAATTTCTAAAAAATATTTTTATAAACTCATAAAGTAATAAATTTTTAAATGTTACTTGCTTTAAATATGGTAAACTAGGATATAAATCTTATACATATTTTTCTAATAATTCAAAAGTAAAGAAAATATGGATTCTGTTGGTGCAAAATCTAATTATCGTCAGACCTGATCGGAGCTGGAGAAGTCGAGGTCGCTGCTGGGACCTACAAAAGAAGCCCAAATTGGAGGAGGGGTGGCTCTGGCTAGATCCTCCGATGGTCAAGTCAGTCCTTTCGACCAACAGAAATGGAATGCTTAGTAGAGAAAGTAACAGGGTATCAAGAAAGAGAGGAGAGCTTAGAAAGAAAAGCATATCTAGAGGGTCTCTTATATAGGCAGAGCCCATAACAAACTGATGATGACAACTATAACCACCTAGTAGTAGACTATTCAGGGCCATGTGGGGTTTGTTATGGAGGATGGTGTCCGTTGTCGTGATGTGCCAGTCCATTGGGACTTGATAGTCGAAGTTCGAAGGAGGTAGGTACTGACGGTGAAGAGCTTTGAGTTTCACTAATCTTAGAGGAGTTTGGGCTCTTTTAGGATCATATGTGTGTAACTGGGTTCAAGCTGTACGGATAGCCAGATTTGCATAGGCATGGAGGCCTTTCTAGATGACTGCAATGAGTTTGACTGGAAGGGGTTCAGAAGCCCTATGATTAGAGAAATCCTGAAGGAAGTCCATTAGAAGAATCTGGAAGTAGTTCTGCTGGATGGAGGAGTCCAGTTGAAGGAACAGAGATCCAAAAATAATTTTGTTGGAAAAATTCGAAAGGAGATTTGCTGGAGGAGCAAATATATAACAACGAGTCCCCTCTCTGCTAATATAAGAAGTTCGGATGGACGGGGATTGATGGGAAGAAAATCATTTGGTGCCTAGGAGGAGTTTGGCTGGAAGGAGGTCGGCTGAAGAATTTTGCCTGGAAGGAGCGGAAGGAGAATTACTCAGAGAGAACTTGCTTATTTATTCCTTTGAAGCTTGGTCTGTTAGCTTATGTGTTCAAAGTTTTCAATGCAGGAATCCCAAGGTCTGCCACCCTTTGTATATTGTAAGAGTTCATCTGGAGAGGAGTTTTGTTGATCCGGCGTTGGTCCAATACTAAATAGCTTGAATGATTTTTTGTTGGAAAAAATTCAAAGAGCGCTAAGGTCGGCCAAATCAAGCCATAATTAGATCTATTACTCAGCTACCAAGGGCCTGTCATCACTATTCAAGTTCATCTAAGTGAAACCTATAATGCCTCATAGGTTCTAGAATATTCGATGGAGCTAGGAATTTGAACATAGAAGATCGATCGATAGATTCAGGTTGGAGGTCTGCAGTCTTGGTGCCTGAGCATAAACTATTCACTGGCTGGAGCTCAGCATAGTTGCCCTTGCCGAATGGAGTTTCCTCAAGGCTAGATATCTTATTGAACTTTGGCAGGAAAGGGTTCACACCCAACACAAGTCCCCCTACTCCTGAGTTTGAAATTTGAATGAAGGGAGTAAAGAAATATGAGTGTCGAAGTTCTTTTTTTCTTTTCATGCCAACAGAGCAACTGATCCTGACTCTTTCCACATAGGCGCTGAAACTTCTTAAATATGAGATGATTCAAAAAGACAAATTTCTAAAATTCCTACCAAAGCACTGCTCAAGGTATGGTGCAATAAAGGTCCTGCTTGTTGCCAGTCTGCCGCTAGGATGAGTGGGGCATGCATCAACCCAAGGTTGGTCAGTAAAGATCCGCAATCATAACCATCTCGGATCCCAGCAGTTATTTAAGCTCTTCTTCTTCCATAGGAGCTTCATTTCATTCGAGTCTTGTTCTCCTTCCTTTTGGCTTCCTTCTCCCTTCTTGCTCTTAGGCACCAGGGTCTTCTACCAACTCCTTTGATTTTTGAGGGTTCTCTCCTTTGTTTTCCATCGAGCCTGCCGCCTTTCCGTTCTTCCTAATCGATTTAGTTTAGTTCCTGAACCTTTCTCTTTGATTATCTATGTCTTTTGGCATTTCTACCCATTTTGTTTTCTCAAAAAAGTCTCAGATTTTATTTCTTTGGTTTTCTCGGAATTTTTTTCATTTTAGGTTGATCCTCATGTCGTCTGAAGAGTCCTGATCGATCGATTCTAGAAGTTTGGCTCATTTAGCTTCAATGGACCTTCCTCATAAGGACCTTGAGCTTACAGAAGTACCTCGATCATCTTTCATCCCTAATACCATTTCATGTAAACTTCAGCCCAAAGACCTTTCGTTGATTAGAATCCAGTTCGAAATTCCTTCTGATTACAAACTTGAACCCCTGGCCCTAGCGATCGAGCCAGCTCTCCTCCTCTCAACCAAGCTTGCTTGTATGTTGAAATCCTCCATGCGGGATTTTGGCTGTCGATACCTTCCTTTGTAACTGACTTGTTCAAATTTTTAAACATTTTCTTTGCCACCATGGCACCAAACTCTTTTAGGTTTATCATAGAATTTCTCTCCGTATGCATTATGGTCGACGTCCGACCTTCCATCTTCCTATGCCATAATTTCTTTACTTTCAAATGTCATCTGATCGCCAAAGACTGATGGTACGTGTCTTTTCCAGTTCGGCAAGAAGGGGTTGCTTAAGGATGCCCCTTCTTCCATTCATAACTGGAAGAAGAAATTCATTTTTATTTCCTATCCCTGTCTAGAACTAGGACTTTCTTCTTGGGAGGAAATAAGGGACTCAGTCCGTTGAGCTCCTGGGCTTGAGAAAGAGGATCGAGATTCGATCGACAAGCTGAAGAACTTCCGAGCTCCTCCAATCTCCAAGCTTCTAGAGGACCAGACCTTATTCATCTTCGGTCTCAATACTCTCAATCGGGTAGATAGTCCTTTGCAACCTACTAACTATGCATAGTCTCCTTTCTTTCTCTGACTCTAGTTTTTCTTCTACAGAGATGAATCCTAAGGAGCGGAACCGCCTAACAAAGGGTGCCAAGTCCCTTAAGAGGAAGGATAGCTCTAGGGAGAAATATCCAAGAAGGCTTGCACTGATGAGCCGATCCCAGTCATGTCGATATAGGTCGCACCCATCCTCGAGTCTGACGTGGTCGCATCACCTCCAATCTCATCCTGAGAGGATGCCACCACCCTGCTTCCTGAGCAGCGCAAGGTTGTTGAGAAGAAGAAGAAAAAGGATGCCGTCAGGAAAAATATGAGAAGGGAGGTCAAAAATTTGAGTGGCAAAGGCTCCGATCAGGAGCGAGCCTCTTTGGATGATCGAGAGGTTGTCCAATCCCTGATGAAGGGCAGCATCCTCCCGTACATTATTAAGAAAATGGTTGGGCTGGAGGATGCTGAGAGATATGATGAGTCTTTCACCGCCTCTCTCAAGGTAACCCATTTTTCTAAACTTGTTTGAATGAAGGGTGCACTTTTTAAAGTTTTGACTTAATTTCTACTTGTCTTGTAGCTGGGGCATTACTTGTTTGCCCACTTGAAGGCCATCGATCTTTGCCAGGCCGAGGCTTCTAAAGCCCTATAGGAGGTTCAGGTAGAGGTCGAGAGGGTTCGGGCCGAGGTTGACTGTTTGAAGGTGGCCTCAAAAATTCAAACTACAGAAGTCGAGCACCTTTGGGAGGTATCGTGGAGAGAGGAAGAAGCTTCTGTGGGACTGAGCGCAGCCCTGGTCCTCTCCAAAGATAAAAGGAAGAAGGCTGAAGAGGAGGTCGAGATCTGCATGAGGAGGGCTATCGAAGCCTTCAAATCCTTCAAAGCAATGGAGGATATCAAGATCGCATTTGCCCAAGAAGCCTTCTTGGAGGTGTTCGAGATCTGCATGAGGAGGGTCATGAAGAACTTTCCTAAAGTGGACTTTGACCTTCTGAAAGACGAACCCAGTGAGGGAGCCAGTCCCTCCAATGCTGGCATCACTTCTCCCATCGTCGAACCTACCCCAAGCGCTCTCGAACATGCAGCTGAAGCCTTTGAGTCTATTCCCAAGCCCAACATCATAAAGAATGTACCGACCTCGCCTACCAATCCATCGATCGAGGTCTAAGACTTTTTATAAATTTCTACTTTTCTTCTCTTTTTCTTTCGATGTATATCGAATATTTTGAGGAATGAAAATGAACTTCCTTTTCTTTATACTTGTATCATGGTGGATGTTATTCAGAACCCCTCCAGCAATCATAGTCAGGATCCATCTTCTCCAACTGATGCTGAGCTATTATCCTAAGGAATCCCTTTGAAGTCCATAGTCAAAAGTTTAAAGAGAGAGATTCATCACCTGAAGAAAAAGTTGAAGAAGGCAGAAGTCAAACTTCGAAGATCTAGAGAGAATGCTTCAGAGGTGATGGTTGAGGTCACCCATCTTCGAAAGCTATACATGAAAGATTTTATGAGCTTCAGCATTCAAAAGGGAAGCTTCAAGAAGGAGATCGCCGAGCTCAAGAAAAATGCCAGTGCTAAATCTTGGGCACTAACAGCGAAGATCAGCTTTCTCAAACTCGATCTCAAGACGATGAAGGAGGATCCTTCTATTGGATGGGAGCTCGCCGTGGTCTTCCGACATGGCTCGATATGAGTGGGATTGGTTGAAGAGGTTCTCCATGCTCCAGAAGTAACTACATGATGTCGAGCTCACTTATGATACCTATCGATTGGGTTTGAGCGAGAGGATATCCCAGCTTGAGCAAAGGCTTCGTGCTGCTAATAGCAAATTAACTCGACTCCAAAAACAACTCGATGACAGCCATCAATTCGGTGCGAGCGGTGGATCAGGGTAGGTTGCCTCCCTAATGAGGACTCTGGGTGAGCTTTCAAAAGCAGTGGGGAGGGAGAAGGCCAAGGTTCAACGGCTGAGAATCCAGCTGTCGTATGAGCAGCAAGCCATCAGGGATGCAGAGGCTGAGTCTGAAGTTTTAAGAAAGCAATGAAGAGAGCTCGAAGGAAAATTCCAACACGCCAACAGGATGTACATAGATGGTCTATATGAGACGAAGGAGCTTGAGGAGGAAATCCTTAGGCTAAAGCAGTCTCTTGTAATGACGGGGTCGACAGCCCAAAGTCTGAGGGTTCTGGGCCTTCTTAGGATTTTGTCATTTTTTTTTTTTTTATACATGGTCTCGTGGATCTTCACTTTGTAATGAACTTTGGATTTAATGAAGGAATATTTTCTTTGATCATCTTTTTGCTTTGTTTGGATTTAGTGCCTATTGATTTTTCCATTCCTCTCTTTTGATTTAACTTTCGTTGAAAGGATTATTGAAAGAGTAGTTTTTCTCCTATGTTTTCATAACTAGAGATTTTTTACTTGTGCTGGGATGAGTTTATCCTTTCTTATTCGATTTCGTTGATTTTTCTTCATCCTTTCGTCAAGACGAGATCCTTCCATCTGCTTTAGGTAATCGAAGGTCTTTGCTTATATCAGGATGAGGTTCTCCTCCTATTTTCGATGAGGTTGGCTTTTACTTTTGTTAAGATGTGGCTTTCCTCTGATTTTCATTACGGTCGTTGAAAGGTTCTCTCCTCCTATCTTAAGTAACCGAAGGTCTTTGTCTTGCTCATGTTATGATGAGGTTCTTCCCTTATTTCTATCATGACAGTAGGGGCATCGTTGGGCCATTGACAGAACTTCACCCGTTATCTCATCTTAGATTAACAAGGTCATCGCTTTGCTCAAGTTAGGATGAGGTTCTTCTCCTATTTCTAACAGAATTATAAGGGCACATAAGGGTTGTTGATAGGGCCTCTCCCCTCATCTCGTCTTAGGTCAACGAGGTCTTCACTTTGCTCATGTTAGGATGAGGTTCTCCTCCTGTTCCTAATAGGATTGTAGGGGCACATAAGAGCCATTGAAAGGGCCTCTCCTCTCATCTCGTCATAGATTAACGAGGTCTTCACTTTGCTCAAGTTAGGATGAGGTTCTCCACCTATTCCTAACAGGACTGTAGGGGCACATAAGGGGTGTTGAAAGGACCTCTCCCCTCATCCCATCTTAAGACCAATGAGGCCTTTGACTTTGCCCATGTTAGGATGAGGTTCTCCTCTTGTTTTTAACATGGCTACTTTTGATTACTTCGGAGAGTTATTTTCTATCATCATATGATTTTTGCAACAAGAAATAATAATATTGAAATAGAGGAGTTTTATTGAAAGTAAATTATTGGTAGTACATTCTTAGGTTTTCTGAATTTTAAGGCCGCAGGAGTGTTGTTCCTCCAAGCTCCTTCAAGCAATAAGTTTTGGACTGGATGATCTCCTCAACTTCATATGGCCCTTCCCAATTTGGAGTGAGCTTTCCCTGATTCTAAGATTGTGAAACAGCTGCTCGTCGAAGTACTAGGTCTTCCACTTTAAATATTTTGCCTTTGACTTTAGAGTTGTAGTAACGGGCCACTTTTTGCTTATAGGCTACCATTCGAACTTAAGCTTTTTTTCATTTTTCCTCTAAAAAGTCAAGGTTAGCCTTGAGGTCCCATGAGTTATGCTACTCATTGAATGCCACAACTCATGTTGATAAGAGTTTGAGTTCTATTGGGATGATCGATTTTATTCCAAAAGCTAAGGCAAATGGGGTCTTTCCAGTTGGTAATCTTTGGATAGTTCGGTATGCCCAGAGCACATGATAGAGTTCATCCTACCAAGTCTCCTTTGCTCTTTCAAGTTTTGCTTGGATACCTTGCAGCAGGATTCTATTTGTTACTTTGGCTTCATTGTTTTCCTATGGATGGGCTACTGATGTAAAATGATGGAAGATATTCAAATTTTCATAAAATTTGGCAAATCTTGCTTTGGCAAATTATCGTCCATTATCTATTATGAGAGTTCGAGGCAAGACAAATCTACAAATAATCGACTTTCAAATGAAGTCCTGCACTTTTGCTTCAATGATTTTCGCTAGAGGTTCAGCCTCGACTCACTTTATGAAATAATCTATTACCACCAAGAGAAACTTGCGCTATCTTGGTGCCATGAAAAAATGTCCGAGTATGTCCATCCCCCACTGAGCAAACGACCATGGGGCACCCAAAGGTGTAAGTTCAGAAGTTGGCTATCTTTGAAGGTTTGCACTTCTCTAACAGCGGTCACAATTTTTGACATACTCCATAGAATCATGGTACAAGATCGGCCAATAGTAATTCTGCCAAAGTAGTCTATGTGATAAGGATTTGACCCCTACATGACTTCCATAGATTCCATCATGCACTTTCCATAATGCAAAGTTAGCTTTTGAAGGTTTAAGATATCTCAAGAACTATAAGGAATATGACCTTTTATACAGCTTGCCTTCATACAGAACATACCGAAAGGCTTGATTTATGAGTTTCCAAGCTTCTTTCGGGCCATGAGGAAGAGCTCCATCTTTAAGATAAGCAACCAATAGATCAATCCAACATGGCTCATGGTCGATCTACATTATAGACTATTGCCCTTTTAGACTCAGATGTTTCAAGACTTTGAAGAAGACCTCCTTAGGCAGCTCAGTCAAGGCCAATGTTGCAAACTTTGAGAGAAGGTCGGCCCTAGTGTTTTCTGCTCTTAGGATCTGCTTGACATCAAAACTGCTGAAGGCCAGCATCAAGCTCTTCACTTTCTCGAGATATTTTATCATGCTTTCTTCTCGAGCCTCATAATCGCCATTAACTTATCCGAGCATCAGTTAAGAATCACTATAGACTTAGAGTCGATCTGCTTTCAATTCTTCGGTGATCCTTAATCCTACAATCAATGCTTCATATTCAGCCCCATTGTTAGTCATAGGGAACTCAAAGTATAGCGCATATTTGGTGATGACTCATTCTGGACTAACCAAGATCAGCCTTGCGCCTACACTAGAAGCATTGGATGAGCTGATAAGTGATAAAAATATACTAATAAAAGTATTAAATTATAAAATAAATTAATCTATTTCTTTAGAAATTGATATTTTTATTAATTTTATATAGAAAAGAAGACCACCAATGTAAAGATCTTACTTTTCTAGTTCAGATGAAATAAATTTTAGGCAAAATGGACTTCAAATGAGCCCGAAATTGAATTTCAAAAAAAAAAAAACCCGATTTGGCTCAAATTGGTTCAGAAAATTGGCTCAGCAGATCGTTCGGCTCGACCACATCAGCAGACCAACCCGCTGATGCAGCGCCGACATCAGGATGACGTCAGCATTTTTTGTGGCACATGGTGGACGGACTTGAGGGCATTTCGAGAATTTTATATGAAGAAGCACACTCCGATTGGCTGAAGAACGCGGTGGTCCACGCAACACCAGGCTCGTGCATGGTCTACAAAGGGCAATTTGAAAATTTTGTCTAATCCAATGGGCATCTTTCACTGAGACTTGATCGAATGGCCGAAAAGAATGCACTGACGAATGGCATCCATAGCTCCCGGTCGAGATCCAATGGCTGAGATTCATGCCGACGTTAAACTAAAGATCAGAAGCCTTCTTTGTGCATGATCAGATGACCTAGATTCAATCTAATGCTTGATCCGACAGCTGGCATGAAATCTGACTTGATCTAGGATGTTTTAAAGGGTTTTTAAGTGGTTTTTGGATCATTTGATGAATATCTAATGGTTAGAATCATCTAGATCCTAATTTGAGTTGTTATGGGAGTCTTAAACCTAATTTTCAATGGAAAAATCGATCTTTGGGCTATAAAATCTACTGTTGCTGTAGAATAAAGAGAGGAAGTAAGAGAAGAAAAAGAGAGAAGTTAGAGAGAAAAAGAGAAAAAGGGAGAGAGTCAGAGAAATAAAAAAAAAAGAGAGAAAGAGAGGAGAGAGGTAGAAAGAGAAGAGAGATTTGTGAGAGAAAGAAAAGGGTTTTTGATTTCTTTCGATAATCAAGACATCGATCAAGGAGCATCTTCTTGTTCACCAAGTTCTCCACACCAAGAGCAACGGACAATCAATTTCAGCAATCAAACAGTCTAATTTTTCTATGCCTTTTATTTTATTTATTATTTTTGAACTTGACATCATGAACTAAATTTTTTTTTACTAAGGCTAAGGTGTAGCCACTCTTTTGATGCAATATTCAAAGTAATTTATTTTTAATTTTAAATTTTATTCATGAGGAGTATATAAATCTGATCTTAATGAAGGGAAATCCTGATTTCCCGGTCTAGGTTCGTCCAGATCTGATTAGATCAAGAGATATATTTCAAAAATTTTCTCTTGATCTTAATCAGATCTTGATATGTTTTAGATCTGATTCTTATTATTTTAATAAATAAAATAAAATAAGATAAATTAAATCAAATTCAATTTACCTGATTTGGGTAATCCTATTACCCTGTAGATGATCCTGATTGCAGCGGAAGGTTCTGGATCTCAGCCACGCAAGCGCCTGGCCTCTACCGGTATCCACTCGGGTTGGATCTGGAGATCCTCTTCTTCTCTATCACACCTCCAAAAATTAGATCTGGATCTGATCTGGAGGATCTTCAAAACTCTTTTGAAGATCTGCAGTCGTCCTTTTGCAGCAGCGCAGCCTTCTTGCTTTTGATCGCCTTTCCTTGATCTGAATCGCACCAAACTAAATCCAAAACACTTTTGGACGTGGAGAGCAAGGGGAGAAGAGACTATGGCGTGGAGAAGGAGGGGAGAGGCAGACTTGGGGCATGGGAAATCTCTATTGAATTGCATTGGAATTAGGGTTGGGCGCAGGGTCTTATTTATAGACCTCTTGTGATCCAACTCCTCTTCCTCTCAACCAATCACAACCCTTTGTGAAATCAGATCTAAATCTGATTGGTTGGAATAGAGACCCCTGGATTCCTCCTTAGAGGGTGCCTAAGACCAGTCAAACTGGATTCTTAGTAGAACTCTGATTGGAATCCAAAAGGGAGGTGGAGTCCTTGTCCAACAAGGACTCCTAGGCGCCTCCTACTTGGGCTCACGCCACCCTTGGCGTGCGCCCTTCTCCTTGCCAGGTTCTGGCAGGGGGATAGGCCCCCACCAGCTCTCCAATAGGTGCATGACATGTGGTCAAAAGTCAAAGGGTGAATGGTCAACGTTTGACCAGTCAAAGGTAGACTTTTGACCAAAGTCAAAGAATAAGAAATGGCAGGTGACCAAAAATGGCAGGTAATGTCTTACAAATAAGACAACCTATTCTGACTTGGACAACCTCCAGTCAGACCATATGAAGGTCTCTGATTGAGCACAAACTCCTTTGGCTCAGTCAAGACAACTTATTTATGATAGTAAAAGAAGAACGTTAGGTTCAATCGAGTGCTAGCACGATTTCTTTGAACCTAATTGAATCTCATTCAAATCAATTGAACTAGATGAGTTCAATTGATGATCACCAGATTCAAACCCTTGTTTTTGTGACCCAGTTAGGTTTAGTTCTGTATGGTAATGGGATATGTCATGATCTCTATCATAGACATCATCGAAACTCCTTTCGATGGATCAGAACTCTTCTGATTCGAACAGCTAGAATGATCGATCATCTAAATCATTCTAATTGCTCCCAAAATCCACCGGTGACACCTAGAAGTATATGGTGGCAACCCATCAGAGCTGAATGCGAACCTCTTGGTGCAGCTACCTTGTGATTCAGTTCTTCTATCTTGAGCCCCGATCAGATTAGGGTTAAGGTGAACTCGTCAAACCCTAGTCTCTGTCATATGATGTAATCATTTGATTCGAGTCCAATGTGAAAATCTAAATAGAAACTCTTTCTATTATTTCACTCTGCCATGGCCATGGGCTTCAGGACTTGATTCTCATGATCATCATAGGGCTACTCCTCTACCACCGAGGTAGATAGATCCCATCTTGATGCAATCCAGTTCCTACAATGAACATGTCACAGCCAACATACACCTCAGGGTTCCATATGGCTAGGAGACTAAGTAATGGTATAGTCAAACTATAACACCCTCAAGGTGAACTGTCGATGCATCTCAGGTCAAAGAACCAGACACACTGCTGCAGCATCGAGTCAGTCATTGACGAGAAGGTAGACTTCCTAATGACTACTCGAGGTGGTCACGCTCAGTGCCCTCGTTCTCTAACGAGTATCTGTACTCTCGCTTCGGTGTCTCCACACCGTAGACTCAAGACTCATCTACTAAAGAGAAGCGATCGTACACCAACCTTCCGGATCAATCACCATCCTCGTGATGATCCTATGGTCGGGAGCTGTTTATAAGTTAATAATGATTATTCATGTCTTAAATTTTCAACTCTTGAAAATATGAATTATCATTACCATTAACTCAAAGGATGTATCACAGACACTAAATACACATGTGTGATAGAAAATAACCCATTTCATTAATTATAGTCAAAATTACAATTTTGCCCCTAGAAGTATATTACAAGTGTCAGCCAATTCTGGCTTCTAGGGCACATATATCTAACACTTAATGCTTTTAGATTACTGGCCATCTTCTAATTGATCTGATGAACATAGATGTTACGTACCAAGTACATCTATGTTATTGCTTCTTGATTATATACCTTATATTATGAATCAAATTAGAATTCATATGCATGCAGGAATTTTAGTGCGCTTTGGACGTAGCATATTTTAATTAGAGGATTTCTCAAAACTTAATGCATTAATATTTATTTAAATTACACCTAGACCAAAGGATAATTAATAAATATTGATAGTTTTGCTATGCCTAGACCAAAGGGTAGTGAATAAATTAGGAGACTCCACCATCATATAAAACAAAATTAATCTAATAACTTGAATATTGTATTGACTGAGTTGGTGAACCGATTGCCTTAGTAACCCATTGCTCTTAAGTTTAAAACCCTAATAATTACACTCCCTCTATTTTCTTAAAAAATTTTAATTATTTCTTTATTTTGTTCTTTAATTCATTATTCTCATAAATCGATCTTCTAAATAAAGCATAGGAAAGAGCTTTTCAGTACTTATTTTCCAATCCTCTAGGGATGATACTCTACTCATTCACTTTATTACTTGATTAACTGGTGCACTTGTCATAGCTATAGATTAGCACGCATCAAGAGGTGTGGGGAAATATGGCGCACAAGAGGAGAAAGAAGTTTGGTCAAAAGAGGTGTGGGGAAATCGCGACTCTGTTCACCAAACATCTCCTGTAGGTGAGCCAACATTTGGCGAGCAGTCCCGATATCCTCATGTTGGCGCTGGAGCTCATCAGACATTGAGCCCGACATGTAATATCTGGCCTTATTATCTTCATCAATCCATTTTTCCAGAGACGCTCTCTATTCAACAGATGGACGGACTGGTAATGTGGGAGGATCCTGATCCAAAACATGGGTTAACTTCTCGGAACCCAAAATAATTTTGTAGTTCCTAAGCCAATCTTTATAATTGGGTCCGGTCTGTCTATGTGTGTCCAGGATACGTGCCAATGGGTTTGACGCAGACATATTCTTGTAGAGAGTCAAAGATTCTAGTTAGATACTATAATTTTGACTTAACCAATTTGTTTAGGAATTTTATTTTTAACAAATTAGCTTCCACTATTTTCTCGGATCCCTACACTCCCTCTGTAGAGATGCGAAAATCTTCACGATTAATGATTTCTAGTGGGTGGTGCGGTCTCACCAACTTACTCATCACCTCACCTAACAGTTATTGGTGATGGCTTAGCCAATGAGTGAAAAACTCTTTGTTCAATCATCAAAATCTAATCATGGTGCACCCGATTACTTGAGATCTCATAATTCATAGAATCCCAATCCAGTGGGAATCCTGGAATATTGAGTCTCAGTCCTTAGTTAAGTCAGACCCACCATTTGCATAGACTGGGTTTCTAATTGAGTCTCTCACCGTATCCGGAAACTATTTTGAGCTCAACTCATCCTCCAGCCCATAGCAATCCAATGCCTAATAGACATGGTTGCATCTTCCCCGGTGCAACTGAGCCACTAAGTAATCCAGCCAGAATCAATCAACCAATCGGGAAGGACCCGCACATCTACAATGGTGGAAGACCTCAGACTTCCAATCTTTTTCTTAGGGAGAATTGATTCAGGTCTGCATTAAACTAGACATTGGCTTATGTCATATACAATTCATGACCCTAACCTAGTGGTCATGGGTTAGCTCGGATTTACTGACCAATCCTCATAATTCAGAACAGTGTATGTTCAACAGATTCAATGGCCAGGTAAGTGACCATCCCTAGTCGAAGGAATATGCCAAATTAACACGTACAAGAATGCATTCAGGTCGAGTTGGAGCTTCCAATTAATTAAACCAGTGCACCGTCGTCTATGCCAAGTACTTGACCTTAGACACCAAGTTGCCTTCCAGTCACTGAACCAAAAATTCAAGTTAGCCTACAAT
Organism: Cocos nucifera; assembly: GCA_006176705.1. Classification (NCBI taxonomy): domain Eukaryota; kingdom Viridiplantae; phylum Streptophyta; class Magnoliopsida; order Arecales; family Arecaceae; genus Cocos; species Cocos nucifera. The sequence continues at coordinate 79,205 of QRFJ01001134.1, forward strand.
CCAGTACTCTAGTTACCTTGAGCCTAATTACCATGGTCTTGCTTGGTCGTGACTCGGGATCTTGATACCCAGACTTAATCCTATGGTAGCTGGTCTTCAATTAGAAGCTATTGTTTGATCCCATCAGTAACCAACTCTTGATTCCCAACACTTGATCAACCGCTTAGACCTAATTGTAGCTATACCCTTAGTTAACCCGAACCAATACTTATGGCATGTCCCAATGACCTACACTCGATATTTTCGTCCTAGGATAATATTCCAACAAACTCAATTTGGTCATGAACTAGGTTTCATAAGGACAAAATATGCACAATAAATCCTCCTTTCAGGATCTAGGGTTTTGCAGAAAGTAAGTTTTAAGGACTTCATCACATGAGAGTTCATTAGGAAAATGATGCACCCCTACAGAGTGATAAGAAATGCTATCAATAATAGAGGGCCTTTAAACCCTTTATTCTTATGATCGGACGTTTAAGAGTATAACGCCTTATATTTAGTTCAACATTCATCTACAACCTAGATGATTGGCTTATCATATATTCATATATCAATAGACTAATCACTTAGACTAAAGCCACTTAAATCATGCATGTATCGAATACCCAAATCTTCCATTTGTGATTATCTAAAAATTTGATTTTGAGATCTAGTAAAGGGGTCGGCCACGTTCTCCTTTCTATCGATCTTCTGAAGCTCGACGTCATCTCCACAATAGTCTAGACACATCATGGTAGCTACGTATGATATTTGGTGCACTAATAATGCCTTTAGCTATTCTTTTGAGCTATGGCTCCATGCCATCATAGTATAGCAGAATTAGACCATCCAAGGAGGATGACACTCCCAGCTCACCAATAAACTTTCGCAGCTACAAAGCTTCTTTCACAGCATCGAATGCTGTGACATACCTCGCACATAGAATCGACTACAGTGTGTTGCTTAGAACTCTTCCAGCAGACTGCTCCTCTATTCAGGATAAATAAATAACCTGATACACTCTTATTGTCATTATGATTTGATTGAAAACTAGAATCAATGTATCCTACATGTTTGAAGTCAGTATCTTCATAGATGAGCCACTGGTCCTTGATATTTCTCAAATACTTCAGAATTATCTTCATAATCTTTTAGTGATTCTTACCTAGATTAGACTGATATCTGCTCACTACCTCTGTGAGTATGTCACGTTTGGTCCCATACACATCATGGTGCACATAATAGAACCTACTACCAAAGCATATGATATTCTTCTCATATGCTCTCTCTCTTAAGGAGTTGTCAGACAATCCTTCCTTGAGATAGAAATTTTATGGCCTATCGAAAGATAGCCCTTCTTGAAATTTTTCATGCTGAACCTCTTCAGCATGGTATCAATGTACGTGGACTAAAACAATCCAAACAACTTTTTAGATCTATCTCTATAGATCTTCATCCCTAAGATGTAGGATTTTTCTTCTAAGTTCTTCAAGAAAAATTATGATAATAGCCAAATTTTTATTCCCTATAGAGCAGGGATGTCATTCCCAATCAAGAGAATGTGATCGACATATAATATAAGAAATACATTTACCGAACCATTAGCCCATTTATACACATAGAGTTCTTCTATATTCTTAACGAAGTCATACATTCTGATTATCTTATCAAAACACATGTTCCAACTCTGAGATGCCTGCTTCAATCCATAGATGGATGTCTGAAGCTTACATACCTTAGACTCATCTGTGGATGTGAAACCCTCAGGCTGTATCATATACACCTCTTCATCCAATTTTTCATTTAGAAAAGCCGTCTTCACATCCATTTATCAAATCTCATAGTCTAGGTATGCCGCTATTGCAAGCATGATCCGAATGGACTTGAGCATTACCATAAAAAAAAAAATCTCATCATAGTAAATACCATAATGCTAACGATATCTCCTAGCAACTAGACAGACTTTATAGGTCTCCATTTTCTCATTTTTGTCCTATTTTCTTTTAAAAATCCATTTACACCCAATGGATTTTATCTCTTCAGGTGGATCAACTAGTATCCATATACTGTTGACCTTCATGAACTCCATTTTGGACATCATGGCTTCCAGCCATTTATCAGAATCAAACCTCTACATGGCATCCATGTAGGTGATTGGATTCTTATCATTCTCTCGAGTTCAATAGGATCATCATCCTAGGCCAAGAAATTATAGTATCTATTTGACTGACGTGGTACTCTACCAGATTTTCTTCATGCCACTTCAATGGGTTCTGGGTTTGATCTTATCAAATCCAGTTCTGCAAGTTCATTAGAATGTATCAATTCTTCCACCTATCAAACTTTACTAAGCTCAAGGCAGCTGTTCCTTTCATAAGGAACTTCTTTTCCAAAAAGACTATCCTATTGCTGATGAACATCTTTTATTCTTCAGTAAGGTAGAAGTAATAACTCCTAGTTTTCTTGGGGTACCCTATGAACAAGCACTTATCGGACCTAGGTCCAAGCTTTTCTGGTTGTAAATATTTTACATTAGCCGAACATCCCCAAACCCTAAGGTGAGAGACTGTCGGCCTACGCCCAGTCCATATCTCATATGGAGTCTTTGCAACAGACTTGCTCGGAACATTGTTCAAAACAAAACAAGCAGTCTCGAGTGCATACATCTAGAATGAAATTAACAAACTTACAAACCCCATCATGGATCGAACCATGTCCAACAAGGTTTGATTCCTTCTTTCAGATATACCATTATGCTGTAGTATTTTAGGAGGGGTCCATTGAGAGAGAATTTCATTCTTTCCAAGATATGTCAAAAACTCATTGAAAAGATATTCAGCTTCTCAATCAGACCAAAGAGTTTTAATACTCTTTCCAAGTTATTTTTCTATCTCATTTCGATATCACTTGAATATTTTAAATGAATCAGATTTATTCTTCATAAGATACACGTACCTATACCTAGATAGATTATCAATAAATGTAATGAAGTAGTAATACCCACATCTAGCATTTATGTTCATAGATCCACATACATCGGTATGTACTAGACCTAGAAGCTCAAAGGCCCATTTATCTTTTCTAGTAAACGGTGATTTTGTCATCATATCAAGAAGGCAGGACTCATAGGTATTCAATGATTCACAATCATGGATATCAAGGATATGATCCTTAATTAGCCTATTAATCATGTTATTGTTTATATGACCGAACCTACAATGCTGAAGATAAGCATCAATGATATTATTGTTAGATATATGTGTCCTAGAAGCCAGAATTAGCTGACACTTATAATACACTTCTAGAGGTAAAATTATAATTTTGACTAATATCAATAAAATGAATTATTTTCTATTACATATGTGTATTTAGTGTCTGTGATACATCCTTTGAGTTAATGGTAATGATAATTCATATTTTCAAGAGTTGAAAATTTAAGACATGAATAATCATTGTTAACTCATAAAATGCTTTCGACCATAGGATCATCACGAGGATGGTGATTGATCTAAAAGGTTGGTGTACAATTGCTTCTCTTTAGTAGATGAGTCTTGAGTCTACAGTGTGGAGACATCGGAGCGAGAGTATAGATCTCGTTAGAGAACGAGGGCACTGAGCGTGACCACCTCGAGTAGTCATTAGGGAGTCTACCTTCTCATCAATGACTGACTCGATGCTACAGTAGTGTGTCTGGTTCTTTGACCTGAGGTGCATCGGCAGTTCACCTTGAGGGTGTTATAGTTTGACTACACCATTACTCGGTCTCCTAGCCATTTGGAATCCTGAGGTGTATGTTGGCTATAGCATGTTCATTGTAGGAACTGGATTGCATCAAGATGGAATCTATCTACCTCGGTGGTAGAGGAGTAGCCCTATGATGATCATGAGAATCAAGTTCAGAAGTCCATGGCCATGGCAAAGTGAAAATAATAGAAAGAGTTTCTATTTAGATTTTCACATCGGACTCGAATTGAATGATTACATCATATGATAGAAACTAGGGTTTGACGAGTTTACCTTAACCCTAATCTGATCGGAGGCTCAAGATAGAAGGACTTAATCACACAAGGTAGCTGCACCAAAAGATTCGCATTCAGCTCTGATGGGTTGCCACCATATACTGCTAGGTGTCACTGGTGGATTTTGGGAGCAATTAGAATGATATTAGATGATCGATCATTCTAGCTGTTCGAATCAGAAGAGTTCTGATCCATCGAAAGGAGTTTCGATGATGTCGATGATAGAGATCATGACATATCCCATTACCATACAGAACTGAACCTAACTGGGTCACACAAATAAGGATTTGAATCTTGGTGATCATCAATTGTAACTAATCCAGTTCAATTGATCTGAATGAGATTCAATTAGGATTCAAGGAAATCATGCTAGCACTCGATTGAACCTAACGTTCTTCTTTTGCTATCATAAATAAGTTGTCCTGACTGAGCCAAAGGAGTTTGTGCTCAATCAGAGGCCTTCATATAGTCTGACTGGAGGTTGTCCAAGTCAGAAAAGATTGTCTTATTTTGTAAGACATTATCTACCATTTTTGGTCATCTGCTATTTCTTGTTCTTTGACTTTGGTCAAAAGTCTACCTTTGGCTGGTCAAATGTTGATCCATTGACACTTTTGACTTTTGACCACATGTCATGCACCTATTGGAGAGCTGGTGGGGGCCTGTCCCCCTACCAGAACCTGGCAAGAAAGAGGGTGCACGCCACCCTTGGCGTGTGCCCAAGTTGGAGGCACCTAGGAGTCCCTGTTGGATAGGGACTCCATCTCCTTTTTGGATTCCAATTAGAGTTCTCCTAAGAACCAACTTTGACTGGTCTTAGGTGCCCTCTAAGGAGGAATCCGGGGGACTCTATTCCTACCAATCAGATTTAGATCTGATTTCACAAAGGATTGTGATTGGTTGGGAAGAAGAGGAGTTGGATCACGCTTAGTCTATAAATAAGACCCTGCGCCCAACTCAAAGTATGATTGAATCATAATTCCCCATGCCCCAAGGCTGCCTCTCCCCTCTTCCTCCATGCCAAACCACCTTCTCCCCTTCCTCTCCACATCCAAAAGGAGTTTTGGATTTTTGATTGGTACGATCCAGATCAAAGAAAGGCAACTGAAAGCTAGAAGGCTGCACTGCTACAAAGAATGATTGCTGATCTTCAAAAGGAGTTTTGAAGATCCTCCAGATCAGATCCAGATCTAATTTTTGAAGACATGATAGAGAAGAAGAGGATCACTAGATTCAGCTCGAGTGGATATCGGTAGAGGCCAGGCACTTGCGTGGCTAGATCCAGAACCTTCCGCTGCATACAGGATCATCAACGGGTAATAGGATTACCCATATCAAGGTAAATTAAATTAAATTTAATTTATTTAGATTTTATTTAATTTCTAAAATAATAATAATTAGATTTAAAATATCTTAAATTTAATCTAAATCAAAGAAAAAAAATTTTAAAATATATCTCTTGATCTGATCAGATCTGAACGAACCTGATCCGAGAAATCAAAATTTTCCTTCAAATGGTATCAGAGCCAAGGTTCTAAAAGTTTTTAGATCTAATTTTAAATTTATTTTAATTAAAAAATAAATGATTTTAGATGTCACATGAGATGTGATCAGATCTAAAATCAGAAAAAATTAAAATTAAATGATTTGGATCTAAGATTAGGAAATATGCATGACTAGTTCTAAAATAGAATAGTTCTATAGAATAGTCTTGCATGTTTTTGATTTAATCTGATTAAATCATATTTTAGATCTATTTATTTACTATTTTTTGATACTATAATGGTTATAATGACATCTAAAAAATAGCAAATAAAATTATTTAATTTTAAATATCATATGAGATATGATTAATGCATGTCTAGACTAGTTGTAGAATAGTTCTACATAATTATCTAGATTAGAATTTATTTTGATTAGATCAATTTAAATCTAATTTTTTAAATTATTATGAGATAATTTAGATCTGAAAATATGCATGATTTGATACATGAGATGTATGTAAAATATGCCATGATTAGATCTGATTTGTATATGAGATATATGATATAGATCTAAAATTATTTTGTAGTATTGCATGTTCCTGATTAAGGCATTCCTCTTGGCCGTCCGATCATAAGAATGAAGAAGGGTTTAAAGGCCATCTCTTCTCATTCGATGGGGTGTTCTTATGATGTGTAGGGGTGCTGCATGTTCATCCTTAATCAGAAACCCAAAACTTACTTTGTACAAAACCCTTGATCCTGAAACCTTAAGATTTATTGTGCATATTTTGTTTATGAACCCTACTTAATTAAAAATTAAGATTATGGAATATCAATTAGGTCTAAAATTGAGAATTTTAGATCTAAGACATACTCATAATATTGGGTTTGGGCTTGGGTAGCTCAATTAGGTCTAAGCGATTGATCAAACCGAATCAAGAGTTGGTTAGATGGGATCAACAATGCTTAAATTGACCAGCCTAATAGGATTAAGTCTGGGTCAAGATCGAGTCACGATCAAGCAAGACCTAATTTGGCTTAGAGGTTAGAGTCTGGATTGTAGGCTAACCCAATTGGTTCTGGCTCAACAATTTGGTGTCTAAGGTAAGTTTGGCACATACGATCAATTGATTTTTAATTGGAAGCTACTCGACCTGAATGCATTCTTGTACGAGTTAATGGCATATTCCTTCCACCAGTCTCACTTACTTGGCCATATCTATTGACACAGTTCTGATTTGAGGTGGTGAATAATCCGAGCTAACCCATGCCACTAGGTTAGTCATAATTGTTATGACTATGACAAGTCTAGTTTAATGAGACCTGAATCAATTCTCCCTAAGAAAAGATTAAGTCTGAGGTCTTCCACCATTATAGACGTGCGGGCCCTTCCCGAGGTTGATTATTCTCAGCTGGATATAGTGGCTCAGTTGCACCAGAAAGATGCAACCATGTCTATTAGGCATTGGATGCTATGGACTGGAGGATGAGTTGGGCTCAATATTTTGGATACGGTGAGAGACTCAATTAGGAACCCAGTCTATGCAAATGGTGGGTCTGACTTAACTAAGGAGTGGATCAATATTTCGGATACGATGAGATTCATGAATTAGAGACCAAGTTTGGATGCACCATGATTAGACAATCATTGAACAGGAGTTGTTCACTCATTGGCTAACCCATTACCAATAACTGTTAGGTGAGGTGATGAGTCGGTTGGTGAAAACCGCACCATCCACTCGAAATCATTAATCATGAAAATTTTTGCATCTCTACAGAGGGAGTGTAGGGATCCAAAAAAATAGTGGGAGCTAATTTGTTTAAAAATAAAATCCCTAAATAAATTGGTCAAGTCATAATTATAGTATCTAACTAGAATAGGAAAATATCTGCATCCAACCCATTGGCACGTATCCTGGACACACATAGACTGATTGGATCCAATTATAAAGATTGGCTCAGGAACTACAAAATAGTTTTGGATTCCGAGAAGTTAACCCATGTAGTGGACCAGGACCCTACCACCTTGCCAGCGTGTCCATCTATTGAACAAAGAGCGTCTCTAAAAAAATGGATAGATGAAGATAATAAAGCCAGATATTACATATTAGGCTCGATGTCTGATGAGCTCCAACGCCAACATGAAGATATCGGGACTGCTCACCAAATGTTGGCTCACCTGTAGGAGATGTTTGGTGAACAGAGTCACGCAGCCAAATATCAAGTTACGAACGACTTTTTAAGGCTAAGATGCGTGATGGGCAGTCAGTCCAAGATCACTATCTGACAATGATCAAGGACATGAAGGAGCTTGAGAAGCTCGGTGTGAAGTTAGACTTGGACCTACAAAATGATATTATTCTGCAATCCTTCACCGATGCATATGGATAATTCATCATGAATTATCACATGCATAAAATTCAAAATTCCTTGGCCGAATTAATGAATATGCTAGTTACCGCTGATCTTTCTATGAAAGGTTCTAAAGGCTCAGTTCTTGCTATGAAATGGACTTCTTCCAAAAGAAAGTCTTATACAAAAAAAAAAAGTCTGCAAAAAAAGCAGAAGGTGGAAGGAGCAAAGAAGAAGAAGGCAGAACGAAAGAAAAAGGCCGATGTCAAAGGAAAGTATTTTCATTGCAATAGCGATGGCCATTGGAAGCGGAACTGCCCTACTTACCTGGCCACCCTGAAGAACAAGAAGGAAGGTCCTTCTGGAGGTATGCTCGTTATTGAGTCTAACCTTATGATTTTTTGCATCCAGTTGGGTGCTTGACTCTGGTTCTAGTGCTCATCAATGCACTTCCATGCAGGATCTTGAGGATAGCAGGAGGTTAAAGGATGGAGACATGATTCTACGCATCGGTAATGGAGCAAGAGTTGCTGCAGTAGCCGTGGGAACATATCCTCTTCGATTACCATCTAGTTTAGACTTAGTTTTGAAAGACTGTTTTTATGTGCCTGCAGCTAGCAGGAATTTGATTTTTGTTTCATGCTTAGCACAAGAAGGCTATGTGATTACCTTCTTTAAGAACCATTGTAACATTCTTTATGAAAGAAATAAAATTGCAAATGGTTTTCTTATTAATGGTCTTTATCAGCTACATATTGATGTACCTATTTTAACTATCAAGCAAAACGTGAATGCCAAACGACCTAGGGATAGTCTAAATGATAGGTATCTATGGCACCTAAGATTAGGTCATATAGCAGAAGATAGGATCAACAAATTGGAGAAAAATGGGCTATTGAGTCCATTGAATTTCGAGTCATATCCAACTTGTGAATCTTGTCTTCAGGGCAAAATGACCAAACTCCCTTTTGTTGGACATGGGGAAAGGGCCACAGATCTCCTTGCCCTAGTACATACTGATGTGTGCGGCCCATTTGATGTATCGGCTAGAGGCAATTTTATCTACTTCATTACCTTTATCGATGATCTGTCTAGGTATGGGTATGTGTATCTCATGAGACATAAGTCTGAAGCTTTTGAAAAGTTCAAAGAATTCAGACATGAAGTAGAAAAACAAACTAGAAAACCCATTAAGGTTCTTCGATCAGATTGAGGAGGGAAATACCTTAGCTGAGAATTTCTAGACTATCTAAAGAAAAATGGCAAAGTCTCTTAATGGACTCTATCAGGAATACCTCAACTCAACGGAGTTTCAGAATGGAGAAATCGGACTCTATTGGATATGGTCCGATCCATGATGAGCTTCACAGACCTCCCTGATTTTCTTTGGGGACACTCACTGTTAACTTCAATATATCTTCTGAATAGGGTTCCCTCTAAAACCATTCCTACCACACCGTATGAGATATGGCACAGTTGTTAGATATATGTGCCCTAGAAGCCAGAATTGGCTGACACTTGTAATACACTTCTAGGGGCAAAATTGTAATTTTGACTATAATTAATGAAATGGGTTATTTTCTATCAAACATGTGTATTTAGTGTCCGTGATACATCCTTTGAGTTAATGGTAATGATAATTCATATTTTCAAGAGTTGAAAATTTAAGACATGAATAATCATTATTAACTCATAAACAGCTCCCGACCATAGGATCATCACGAGGATGGTGATTGATCCGGAAGGTTGGTGTACGATCGCTTCTCTTTAGTAGATGAGTCTTAAGTCTACGGTGTGGAGACACCGGAGCGAGAGTACAGGTACTCGTTAGAGAACGAGGGCACTGAGCGTGACCACCTCGAGTAGTCATTAGGAAGTCTACCTTCTCGTCAATGACTGACTCGATGCTGCAGTAGTGTGTCTGGTTCTTTGACCCTAAGATGCATCGGCAGTTCACCTTGAGGTGTTATAGTTTGACTACACCCATTACTCGTTCTCCCTAGCCATTGGAACCCTGAGGTGTATGTTGGCTGTGACATGTTCATTGTAGGAACTGGATTGCATCAAGATGGGATCTATCTACCTCGTGGTAGAGGAGTAGCCCTATGATGATCATGAGAATCAAGTCCTGAAGCCCATGGCCATGGCAGAGTGAAATAATAGAAAGAGTTTCTATTTAGATTTTCACAACTGGACTCGAATCGAATGATTACATCATATGACAGAGACTAGGGTTTGACGAGTTCACCTTAACCCTAATCTGATCGGGGCTCAAGATAGAAGAACTGAATCACACAGGTAGCTGCACCAAGAGGTTCGCATTCAGCTCTGATGGGTTGCCACCATATACTGCTAGGTGTCACTGGTGGATTTTGGGAGCAATTAGAATGATTTAGATGATCGATCATTCTAGCTGTTCGATCAGAAGAGTTCTGATCCATCGAAAGGAGTTTCGATGATGTCTATGTAGAGATCATGTATTTACCATACAGAACTGAACCTAACTGGGTCACACAAACAAGGGTTTGAATCTGGTGATCATCAATTGAACTGATCCAGTTCAATTGATCTGAATGAGATTCAATTAGGTTCAAGGAAATCGTGCTAGCACTCGATTGAACCTAACGTTCTTCTTTTACTATCATAAATAAGTTGTCCTGACTGAGCCAAAGGAATTTGTGCTCAATCAGAGGCCTTCATATGGTCTGACTGGAAGTTGTCCAAGTCAGAATAGGTTGTCTTATTGTAAGACATTACTGCCATTTTTTGGTCACCTGCCATTTCTTTTCTTTGACTTTGTCAAAAAGTCTACCTTTGACTGGTCAAACGTTGACCATTTCACCCTTTGACTTTTGACCACATGTCATGCACCTATTGGAGAGCTGGTGGGGCTTGTCCCCCTGCCAGAACCTGGCAAGAGAAGGGCGCACGCCAAGGGAGGCGTGAGCCCAAGTAGGAGGCGCCTAGGAGTCCTTGTTGGACAAGGACTCCACCTCCCTTTAGGATTCCAATTAGAGTTCTACTAAGAATCCAGTTTGACTGGTCTTAGGCGCCCTCTAAGGAGGAATCCAGGGGTCTCTATTCAACCAATCAGATTTAAGATCTGATTTCACAAAGGGTGTGATTGGTTAGAGAGAGGAGTTTGGATCACAAGAGGTCTATAAATAAGACCCTGCGCCCAACCCTAATTATAAGAAGTCAAAGTCTTATTGAAAGAGATTTCCCACGTCCAAGGCTGCCTCTCCCTTCCTTCTCCACGCCATACTCTCTTCTCCCCTTGCTCTCCACGTCCAAAAGTGTTTTGACTTAGTTTGGTGCGATTCAGATCAAGGAAAGGCGATCAAAAGCAAGAAGGCTGCGCTGCTGCAAAAGGACGACTGCAGATCTTCAAAAGAGTTTGAAGATCCTCCAAATCAGATCCCAAATCTAATTTTGGAGGTGTGATAGAGAAGAAGAGGTTCTCCAGATCCAACCCGAGTGGATACCGGTGAGGCCAGGCGCTTGCGTGGCTGAGATCCAGAACCTTCTGCTGCAATCAGGATCATCTATAGGGTAATAGGATTACCCAAATCAGGTAAATTAAATTAGATTTAATTTATATTATTTATTTATTATTAAAATAATAAGAATCAGATCTACTAGAACCAGAGTCAAGCACCAACTGGATGCAGAAAGAAACCGTAAGGTTAGACTCAATAACGAGCATACCTACCCAGAAGGACCTTCCTTCTTGTTCTTGGGTGGCCAGGTAAAGTAGGCGAGTTCCGCTTCCAATGGCCGTCGCTGTTGCAATGGAAACACTTTCCTTTGCCATCGACCTTCTTCTTCGGTTCTGCCTTCTTCTTCTTTGATCCTCTACCTTTTGCTTTTTCAGACTTTTTTTTCTTCCATAAGACTTTCTTTTGGAAGAAGTCCGTTCCATAGCAAGAACTAAGCCTTTAGAACCTTTCATAGAAAGCTCAGCGGTAACCAGCATATTCATCAACTCGGCCAAGAATTTTGAAGTTTATGCATGTGGTAATTCATGATGAATTGCCCATATGCATCAGTCAGGATTGCAGAATAATATCGTTTCTGCAAGTCCAAGTCCAACTTCACATCGAGCTTCTCAAGCTCTTCCATGTCCTTGATCATTGTCAGACAGTGATCTTGGACTGACTGCCCATCACGCATCTTAGCCTTAAAAAGTCGTTTCGTGACTTGATATTTGGCTGCGCGACTCTGTTCACCAAACATCTCCTGCAGGTGAGCCAACATTTGGCGAGCAGTCCCGATATCTTCATGTTGGCGCTGGAGCTCATCAGACATCGATCCCAACATGTAGTATCTGGCCTTATTGTCTTCGTCAATCCATTTTTTCCAGAGACTCTCTGTTCAGTGGATGGACGAGCTGTAAGGGGGAGGTCCTGGTCCAAAACATGTGTTAACTTCTCTGAACCCAAACAATTTTGTAGTTCCTGAGCCAATCTTTATAATTGGGTCCAGTCAGTCTATGTGTGTCTAGGATACGTGCCAGTGGGTTGGACGCAGACATTTTCCTATAGAGAGTCAAAGATTCTAGTTAGATACTGTAATTTTGACTTGACCAATTTGTTTAGGGATTTTATTTTTAAACAAATTAGCTTCCACTATTTTCTCGGATCCCTACACTCCCTCTGTAGAGATGCGAAAATCTCCACGATTGATGATTTCTAGTGGGTGGTGCGGTCTCACCAACTGACTCATCACCTCACCTAACAGTTATTGGTGATGGGTTAGCCAATGAGTGAACAACTCTTGTTCAATGATTCTCTAATCATGGTGCACCCAAACTTGGTCTCTAATTCATGAATTTCACCGTATCCGGAATATTGATCCACTCCTTAGTTAAGTCAGACCCACCATTTGCATAGACTGGTTCCTAATTGGGTCTCTCACCGTATCCGGAATATTGAGCCCAACTCATCCTCCAGCCCATAGCATCCAATGCCTAATAGACATGGTTGCGTCTTCCCGGTGCAACTGAGCCACTGTATCCAGCCGAGAACAATCAACCCCGGGAAGGGCCCGCACGTCTACAATGGTGGAAGACCTCGGACTTAATCTTTTCTTAGGGAGAATTGATTCAGGTCTCATTAAACTAGACTTGGCTTAGTCATAAAATTATGACTAACCTAGTGGCATGGTCAGCTCGGATTATTGACCACTCAGATCGAACTGTGTCAACAGATATGGCCAGGTAAGTGAGACCGGTGGAAGGAATATGCCGTTAACTCGCACAAGAACGCATTCAGGTCGAGTAGCTTCCAATTAAAAACCAGTCGGTCGTCTGTGCCAAACTTACCTTAGACACCAAATTATTGAGTCAGAACCAATTGGGTTAGCCTACAATCCAGACTCTAACCTCTGAGCCTAATTAGGTCTTGCTTGATCGTGACTCGATCTTGACCCAGACTTAATCCTATTAGGCTGGTCAATTTAAGCATTGTTGATCCCATCTAACCAACTCTTGATTCGGTTTGATCAACCGCTTAGACCTAATTGAGCTACCGAAGCCCGAACCCAGTATTATGAATATGTCTTAGATCTGAAATTCTTAATTTTAGACCTAATTAATATTCCATAAACTTAATTCTTAATTAAGTTGGTTCATAAACAAAATATGCACAATAAATCCTAGGTTTCAGGATCTAAGGGTTTTGCCAGAAAGTAAGTTTTGGGTTTTCTGATTAAGGACGAACACGCAGCACCCTACACTCATAAGAACACCCCATCGAATGGGAAGAGAGGGCCTTTAAACCCTTCTTCGTTCTTATGACCGGACGGCCAAGAGGAACGCCTTAATCAGGAACATGTAAATCTACAAAATAGTTATAGATCTATATCATATATCTCATATACAAATTTAGATCTAACCAAGGCATATTTTGCATACATCTCATGTATCAAAATCATGCATGTTTTCAGATCTAAATTATCATATATAATCTAAAAAATTAGATTTAAATTGATCTAAATCAAAATAAATTCTAATCTAGACAATTATGTAGAATATTCTACAACTAGTCTAGTCATGCATCTATCATATCTCATATGATTTAAAAATTAAATAATTTTTATTTGCTGTTTATCAGATTGTTATTATAACACTTATAATATCAGAAAACGTAAAATAAGAAGATCTAAAACATGATTTAATCATATTAAATCAAAGACATGCAAAACTATTCTATAGAACTATTCTATTCTAGAACTAGTCATGCATATCTTCATGTTCTTAGATCCAAATCATTTAATTTTAATTTTTCTGATTTAGATCTGATCACATCTCATGTGACATCTAAAATCACGTTATTTTTAATTAAAATAAAATTAAAATCAGATCTAAATAATTTTAGAACACATGGCTCTGATACCAGTTGAAGGGAAATCCTGATTTCCCGGTCCAGGTTCGTTCAGATCTGATTAGATACAAGAGATATATTTCAAAAATTTTTCTCTTGATCATATCAGATCTTGATATGTTC
>QRFJ01001134.1:93569-192882 GCA_006176705.1 Cocos nucifera
CTCGTCCTGGATAACAACAAATCATTTGGTCATGAACTGGTTTTAAGGACTAAACAATAAATCCTCCTTTGTCGAGTCTAAATAGTCCTAAGGACTTCATCACATGAGAGTTCATTATAAAATGATGCACAAGAGTGATGAAATGCTAAAATAATAATTTTATTTATTAATAGTTTAAGTATAATTATATTTAGTTCAACCATCTACAACCTAGATGATTGGCTTTAGGATACATTTTTCAATAACTCCCACTTAGACTAAAGCCACTTAAAATAGTATCGAATACCCATCTTCCATTTGTGATTATCGAACTCTTTGATTTTGAGAGCCCTAGTAAAGGGGTCGGCCACGTTCTCCTTTCTATCGATCTTCTGAAGCTCGACGTCATCTCCACAATCTCTCGCACAAGATGGTAGCTACGTAGAATATACTTGGTGCACTAATGTGCCTTTAGCTCATTCTTTTGAGCTATGGCTCCAATGCCATCATAGTATAGCAGAATTAGACCATCCAAGGAGGATGACACTCCCAGCTCACCAATAAACTTTCGCAGCTACAAAGCTTCTTTCACAGCATCGAATGCTGTGACATACCTCGCACATAGAATCGACTACAGTGTGTTGCTTAGAACTCTTCCAGCAGACTGCTCCTCTATTCAGGATAAATAAATAACCTGATACACTCTTATTGTCATTATGATTTGATTGAAAACTAGAATCAATGTATCCTACATGTTTGAAGTCAGTATCTTCATAGATGAGCCACTGGTCCTTGATATTTCTCAAATACTTCAGAATTATCTTCATAATCTTTTAGTGATTCTTACCTAGATTAGACTGATATCTGCTCACTACCTCTGTGAGTATGTCACGTTTGGTCCCATACACAATCATGGTGCACATAATAGAACCTACTACCAAAGCATATGATATTCTTCTCATATGCTCTCTCTCCTTAAGGAGTTGTCAGACAATCCTTCTTGAGATAGAAATTTTATGCCTATCGAAAGATAGCCCTTCTTGAAATTTTTCATGCTGAACCTCTTCAGCATGGTATCAATGTACGTGGACTAAACAATCCAAACAAACTTTTTAGATCTATCTCTATAGATCTCATCCTAAGATGTAGATTTTTTCTTCTAAGTTCTTCAGAAAAATTATGATAATAGCCAAATTTTATTCCCTATAGAGCAGGGATGTCATTCCAATCAAGAGAATGTGATCGACATATATATAAGAAATACATTTACCGAACCATTAGCCATTTATACACATAGAGTTCTTCTATATTCTTAACGAATCATACATCTGATTATCTTATCAAAACACATGTTCCAACTCTGAGATGCCTGCTTCAATCCATAGATGGATGTCTGAAGCTTACATACCTTAGACTCATCTGTGGATGTGAAACCCTCAGGCTGTATCATATACACCTCTCATCCAATTTTTCATTAGAAAAGCCGTCTTCACATCCATTTATCAAATCTCATAGTCTAGGTAATGCGCTATTGCAAGCATGATCCGAATGACTTAGCATTACCATAAAAAAAAAAATCTCATCATAGTAAATACCATAATGCTTAACGATATCTCCTAGCAACTAGACAGACTTATATAGGTCTCCATTTTCTCTTTTGTCCTATTTTCTTTTAAAAATCCATTTACACCCAATGATTTTATCTCTTCAGGTGGATCAACTAGTATCCATATACTGTTGACCTCATAACTCCATTTTGGACATCATGGTTCAGCCATTTATCAGAATCAAACCTCTACATGGCATCCATGTAGGTGATTGGATTCTTATCATTCTCTCGAGTTCAATAGGATCATCATCCTAGCAAGAAATTATAGTATCTATTGACTGACGTGGTACTCTACCAAGATTTTTCTTCATGCCACTTCAATGGGTGTCGGGTTTGATCTTATCAAACCAGTTCTGCAAGTTCATTAGAATGTATCAATTCTTCACCTATAAACTTTACTAAGCTCAAGGCAGCTGTTCCTTTCATAAGGAATTCTTTTCCAAAAAGACTATCCTATTGCTGATGAACATCTTTTATTTCTTCAGTAAGGTAGAAGTAATAACTCCTAGTTTTCTTGGGTATCCTATGAAAAGCACTTATCGGACTAGGTCCAAGCTTTTCTGTGTGTAAATATTTTACCATTAGCCGAACATCCCAAACTAAGGTGAGAGACTGTCGGCCTACGCCAGTCCATATCTCATATGGAGTCTTTGCAACAGACTTGCTCGGAACATTGTTTCAAAACAAAACAAGCAGTCTCGAGTGCATACATCTAGAATGAAATTAACAAACTTCAACAAACCCCATCATGGATCGAACCATGTCCAACAAGGTTGATTCCTTCTTTCAGATATACCATTATTGCTGTAGTATTTAGGAGGGTCATTGGAGAGAATTTCATTCTTTCCAAGATATGTCAAAACTCATTGAAAAAATTCAGTCTTCTCAATCAGACCAAGAGTTTTAATACTCTTTCCAAGTTATTTTTCTATCTCATTTCGATATCACTTGAATATTTTTAAAATGAATCAGATTTATTCTTCATAAGATACACGTACCTATACCTAGATAGATTATCAATAAATGTAATGAGTAGTAATACCACATCTAGCATTTATGTTCATAGATCAGCATACATCGGTAATGACTGTAGACTAGAAGCTCAAGGCCCATTTATCTTTTCTAGTAAACGCGTATTTGTCATCATACAAAGAAAGAGCAGGACTCATAGGTATTCAATGATTCACAATCATGGATATCAAGGATATGATCCTTAATTAGCCTATATAAATCATGTTATTGTTTATATGACCGAACCTACAATGCTGAAGATAAGCATCAATGATAT
This sequence comes from Cocos nucifera, assembly GCA_006176705.1. Lineage (NCBI taxonomy): Eukaryota > Viridiplantae > Streptophyta > Magnoliopsida > Arecales > Arecaceae > Cocos > Cocos nucifera. The sequence continues at coordinate 96,446 of QRFJ01001134.1, forward strand.
TATGTTAGATATATGTGTCCTAGAAGCCAGAATTAGCTGACACTTATAATACACTTCTGAGAGTAAAATATTAATTTTGACTAATATCAATAAAATGAATTATTTTCTATTACATATGTGTATTTAGTGTCTGTGATACATCCTTTGAGTTAATGGTAATGATAATTCATATTTTCAAAAGTTGAAAATTTAAGACATGAATAATCATTGTTAACTCATAAAATGCTTTCGACCATAGGATCATCACGAGGATGGTGATTGATCTAAAAGGTTGGTGTACAGTTGCTTCTCTTTAGTAGATGAGTCTTGAGTCTACAGTGTGGAGACATCGGAGCGAGAGTATAGATCCTCGTTAGAGAACGAGGGCACTGAGCGTGACCACCTCCAGTAGTCATTAGGGAGTCTACCTTCTCATCAAAGACTGACTCGATGCTACAGTAGTGTGTCTGGTTCTTTGAACTGAGGTGCATCGGCAGTTCACCTTGAGGGTGTTATAGTTTGACTACACCATTACTCGGTCTCCTGGCCATTTGGAATCCTGAGGTGTATGTTGGCTATAGCATGTTCATTATAGGAACTGGATTGCATCAAGATGGAATCTATCTACTTCGGTGGTAGAGGAGTAGCCCTATGATGATCATGAGAATCAAGTTCAGAAGTCCATGGCCATGGCAAAGTAAAATAATAGAAAGAGTTTCTATTTAGATTTTCACATCGGACTCGAATTGAATGATTACATCATATGATAGAAACTAGGGTTTGACGAATTTACCTTAACCCTAATCTGATCGGAGCTTAAGATAGAAGGACTTAATCACACAAGTAGCTGCACCAAAAGATTCGCATTCAGCTCTGATGGGTTGCCACCATATACTGCTAGGTGTCACTGGTAGATTTTGGGAGCAATTAGAATGATATAGATGATCGATTCATTCTAGCTGTTCGAATCAGAAGAGTCTGATCCATCGAAAGGAGTTTCGATGATGTCGATGATAGAGATCATGACATATCCCATTACCATACAGAACTGAACCTAACTGGGTCACACAAATAAGGATTTGAACTTGGTGATCATCAATTGTACTAATCCAGTTCAATTGATCTGAATGAGATTCAATTAGGATCAAGGAAATCATGCTAGCACTCGATTGAACCTAACGTTCTTCTTTTGCTATCATAAATAAGTTGTCCTGACTGAGCCAAAGGAGTTTGTGCTCAATCAGAGGCCTTCATATAGTCTGACTGGAGGTTGTCCAAGTCAGAAAAGATTGTCTTATTTTGTAAAGACATTATCTATCCATTGGTCATCTGCTATTTCTTGTTCTTTGACTTTGGTCAAAAGTCTACCTTTGGCTGGTCAAATGTTGATCATGCACACTTTTGACTTTGACCACATGTCATGCACCTATTGGAGAGCTTGTGGGGCCTGTCCCCCTACCAGAACCTTGCAAGAAAGAGGCGTGCAGCCACCCTTGGCGTGTGCCCAAGTTGGAGCACCTAGGAGTCCCTGTTGGATAGGACTCATCTCCTTTTTGGATTCCAATTAGAGTCCCTAAGAACCAACTTTGACTGGTCTTAGGTGCCCTCTAAGGAGGAATCCGGGGACTCTATTCCTACCAATCAGATTTAGATCTATTTCACAAAGGATTGTGATTGGTTGGGAGAAGAGGAGTTGGATCACGCTTAGTCTATAAATAAGACCCTGCGCCCAACTCAAAGTATGATTGATCATAATTCCCATGGCCCCAAGGGCCTCTCCCCTCTTCCTCCATGCCAAACCACCTTTCCCCTTCTCTCCACATCCCAAAAAGGAGTTTTGGATTTTTGATTGGTACGATCCAGATCAAAGAAAGCCAACTGAAACTAGAAGGCTGCACTGCTACAAAAGAATGATTGCTGATCTTCAAAAGGAGTTTTGAAATCATCTCCAGATCAGATCCAGATCTAATTTTGGAAACATGATAAGAGAAGAAGAGGATCACTAGAATCAGCTCGAGTGGATATCGGTAGAGGCCAGGCACGTTGCGTGGCTAGATCCAGAACCTTCCGCTGCATACAGGATTCATCAACGGGTAATAGGATTACCCATATCAAGGTAAATAAATTAAATTTAATTTATTTAGATTTTATTTAATTTCTAAAAAATAATATTAGATTTAAAAATATCTTAAATTTAATCTAATCAAAGAAAAAAAAATTTGAAAATATATCTCTTGATCTGATCATCATCTGAGACGAACCTGATCCGAGAAAGAAATCAAAATTTTCCTTCAAATGGTATCAGAGCCAAGGTTCTAAAAGTTTTTAGATCTAATTTTAATTTATTTTAATTAAAAAATAAAGTGATTTTAGATGTCACATGAGATGTGATTCAGATCTAAAATCAGAAAAATTAAATAAATGATTTGGATCTAAGATTAGGAAATATGCATGACTAGTTCTAAAATAGAATAGTTCTATAGAATAGTCTTGCATGTTTTTGATTTAATCTGATTAAATCATATTTTAGATCTTTTATTTACTATTTTTTGATACTATAATGGTTATAATGACATCTTAAAAATAGCAAATAAAATTATTTAATTTTAAATATATATGAGATATGATTAATGCATGTCTAGACTAGTTGTAGAATAGTTCTACATAATTGTCTAGATTAGAATTTATTTTGATTAGATCAATTTAAATCTAATTTTTTAGATTATTATGAGATATTTAGATCTGAAAATATGCATGATTTGATACATGAATGATGTAAAATATGCCATGATTAGATCTGATTTGTATATGAGATATATGATATAGATCTAAAATTATTTTGTAGTTATTCAGTTCTGATTAAGGCATTCCTCTTGCCGTCCGCATCATAGAATGAAGAAGGTTTAAAGGCATCTCTTCTCATTCGATGGGGTGTTCTTATGAGGTGTAGGGGTGCTGCGTGTTCGTCCTTAATCAGAAACCCAAAACTTACTTTGTACAAAACCCTTAGATCCTGAAACCTTAAGATTTATTGTGCATATTTTGGTTATGAACCCTACTTAATTAAAAATTAAGATTATGGAATATCAATTAGGTCTAAAATTGAGAATTTTAGATCTAAGACATACTCATATAATTGGTTTGGGCTTGGGTAGCTCAATAGGTCTAAGCGATTGATCAACCGAATCAAGAGTTGGTTAGATGGGATCAACAATGCTTAAATTGACCAGCCTAATAGGATTAAGTCTGGGTCAAGATCGAGTCACGATCAAGCAAGACCTAATTTGAGCTTAGAGGTTAGAGTCTGGATTGTAGGCTAACCCAATTGGTTCTGGCTCAACAATTTGGTGTCTAAGGTAAGTTTGGCACAACGATCAATTGATTTTTAATTGGAAGCTACTCGACCTGAATGCATTCTTGTACGAGTTAATGGCATATTCCTTTCCACCAGTTCTCACTTACTTGGCCATATCTATTGACAACAGTTCTGATTTGAGGTGGTGAATAATCCGAGCTAACCCATGCCACTAGGTTAGTCATAATTGTTATGACTATGACAAGTCTAGTTTAATGAGACCTGAATCAATTCTCCCTAAGAAAAGATTAAGTCTGAGGTCTTCCACCATTGATAGACAGTGCGGCCCTTCCCGAGGTTGATTATTCTCAGCTGGATTAGAGGGCTTCAGTTGCACCAGAAAGATGCAACCATGTCTATTAGGCATTGGATGCTATGGACTGGAGGATGAGTGGGCTCAATATTTGGATACGGTGAGAGACTCAATTAGGAACCCAGTCTATGCAAAGGTGGGTCTGACTTAACTAAGGAGTGGATCATATTTCGGATACGATGAGATTCATGAATTAGAGACCAAGTTGATGCACCATGATTAGACAAATCATTGAACAGGAGTTGTTCACTCATTGGCTAACCCATTACAATAACTGTTAGGTGAGGTGATGAGTCAGTTGGTAAACCGCACCATCCACTCGAAATCATTAATCATGAAAATTTTGCATCTCTACAGAGGGAGTGTAGGGATCCAAAAAAATAGTGGGAGCTAATTTGTTTAAAAAATAAAATCCCTAAATAAATTGGTCAAGTCATAATTATAGTATCTAACTAGAATACTTGGAAATATCTCATCCAACCCATTGGCACGTATCCTGACACACATAGACTGATGGATCCAATTATAAAGATTGGCCAGGAACTACAAAAATAGTTTTGGGTCCGAGAAGTTACCCATTAGTTGGACCAGGACACCTCCACCCTTGCCAGCGTGTCCATCTATTGAACAAAGAGCGTCTCTAAAAAATGGATAGACGAAGATAATAAGCCAGATATTACATGTTGGGCTCGATGTCTGATGAGCTCCAACGCCAACATGAAGATATCGGGACTGCTCACCAAATGTTGGCTCACCTGTAGGAGATGTTTGGTGAACAGAGTCACGCAGCCAAATATCAAGTTACGAACGACTTTTTAAGGCTAAGATGCGTGATGGGCAGTCAGTCCAAGATCACTAGTCTGACAATGATCAAGGACATGAAGGAGCTTGAGAAGCTCGGTGTGAAGTTAGACTTGGACCTACAAGAATGATATTATTCTGCAATCCTTCGACGATGCATATGGGAATTTCATCATGATTATCACATGCATAAAATTCAAAATTCCTTGGCCAATTAATGAATATGCTGGTTACCGCTGAGCTTTTCTATGAAAGGTTCTAAAGCTCAGTTCTTGCTATGAAATGGACTTCTTCCAAAAGAAAGTCTTATAGAAAAAAAAAAGTCTGCAAAAAAGCAGAAGTGGAAGGAGCAAAGAAGAAGAAGGCAGGAACGAAAGAAAAAGGCCGATGTCAAAGGAAAGTATTTTCATTGCAATCAGCGATGGCCATTGGAAGCGGAACTGCCCTACTTACCTGGCCACCCTGAAGAACAAGAAGGAAGGTCCTTCTGGAGGTATGCTCGTTATTGAGTCTAACCTTATGAGTTTTTTTGCATCCAGTTGGGTGCTTGACTCTGGTTCTAGTGCTCATCAATGTGCACTTCCATGCAGATCTTGAGGATAGCAGGAGGTAAGGGATGGAGACATGATTCTACGCATCGGTAATGAGCAAGAAGTTGCTGCAGTAGCCGTGGGAACATACCTCTCGATTACCATCTGTTTAGACTTAGTTTGAAAGACTGTTTTTATGTGCCTGCAGCTAGCAGGAATTTGATTTCTGTTTCATGCTTAGCACAAGAAGGCTATGTGATTACCTTCTTTAAGGACCATTGTAACATTCTTTATGAAAGAAATAAAATTGCAAATGGTTTCCTTATTAATGGTCTTTATCAGCTACATATTGATGTACCTATTTTAACTATCAGCAAAACTGTAATGCCAAACGACCTAGGGATAGTCAAACGATAGTATCTATGGCACCTAGATTAGGTCATATAGCAGAAGATAGGATCAACAAATTGGAGAAAAATGGGCTATTGAGTCCATTGATTTCGAGTCATATCCAACTTGTGAATCTTGTCTTCAGGCAAAATGACAAACTCCCTTTTGTTGGACATGGGAAGAGGGCCACAGATCTCCTTGCCCTAGTACATACTGATGTGTGCGGCCCATTTGATGTGTCGGCTAGAGGCAATTTTGTCTACTTCATTACCTTTATCGATGATCTGTCTAGGTATGGGTATGTGTATCTCATGAGACATAAGTTGAAGCTTTTGAAAAGTTCAAAAGAATTCAGACATGAAGTAGAAAAACAAACTGAAAACCCATTAAGTTCTTCGATCAGATTGAGGAGGGAAATACCTTAGCTCGAGAATTTCTAGACTATCTAAAGAAAAATGGCAAAGTCTCTTCAATGGACTCTATCAGGAATACCTCAACTCAACGGAGTTCAGAATGGAGAAATGGACTCTATTGGATATGGTTCGATCCATGATGAGCTTCACAGACCTCCCATATTCTTTGGGGACACTCACTGTTTAACTTCAATATATCTTCTGAATAGCGTTCCTCTAAACATTCTTACCACACCTATGAGATATGGCACAGTTTAGATATATGTGCCCTCAAGAAGCAGATTGGCTGACACTTGTAATACACTCTAGGGCAAAATTGTAATTTTGACTATAATTAATGAAATGGGTTATTTTCTATCAACAGTGTATTTAGTGTCGTGATACATCCTTTGAGTTAATGGTAATGATAATTCATATTTCAAGAGTTGAAAATTTAAGACATGAATAATCATTATTAACTCATAAACAGCTCCCGACCATAGGATCATCACGAGGATGGTGATTGATCCGGAAGGTTGGTGTACGATCGCTTCTCTTTAGTAGATGAGTCTTGAGTCTACGGTGTGGAGACACCGGAGCGAGAGTACAGGTACTCGTTAGAGAACGAGGGCACTGAGCGTGACCACCTCGAGTAGTCATTAGGGAGTCTACCTTCTCGTCAATGACTGACTCGATGCTGCAGTAGTGTGTCTGGTTCTTTGACCTGAGATGCATCGGCAGTTCACCTTGAGGGTGTTATAGTTTGACTACACCATTACTCGGTCTCCTAGCCATATGGAACCCTGAGGTGTATGTTGGCTGTGACATGTTCATTGTAGGAACTGGATTGCATCAAGATGGGATCTATCTACCTCGGTGGTAGAGGAGTAGCCCTATGATGATCATGAGAATCAAGTCCTGAAGCCCATGGCCATGGCAGAGTGAAATAATAGAAAGAGTTTCTATTTAGATTTTCACACTGGACTCGAATCGAATGATTACATCATATGACAAAGACTAGGGTTTGACGAGTTCACCTTAACCCTAATCTGATCGGGGCTCAAGATAGAAGAACTGAATCACACAGGTAGCTGCACCAAGAGGTTCGCATTCAGCTCTGATGGGTTGCCACCATATACTGCTAGGTGTCACTGGTGGATTTTGGGAGCAATTAGAATGATTTAGATGATCGATCATTCTAGCTGTTCGAATCAGAAGAGTTCTGATCCATCGAAAGGAGTTTCGATGATGTCTATGATAGAGATCATGACATATCCCATTACCATACAGAACTGAACCTAACTGGGTCACACAAACAAGGGTTTGAATCTGGTGATCATCAATTGAACTGATCTAGTTCAATTGATCTGAATGAGATTCAATTAGGTTCAAGGAAATCGTGCTAGCACTCGATTGAACCTAACGTTCTTCTTTTACTATCATAAATAAGTTTCCTGACTGAGCCAAAGGAAGTTTGTGCTCAATCAGAGGCCTTCATATGGTCTGACTGGAGTTGTCCAAGTCAGAATAGGTTGTCTTATTTGTAAGACATTACCTGCCATTTTTGGTCACCTGCCATTTCTTGTTCTTTGACTTTGGTCAAAAGTCTACCTTTGACTGGTCAAACGTTGACCATTCATCCTTTGACTTTTGACCACATGTCATGCACCTATTGGAGAGCTGGGTGGGGCTTGTCCCCCTGCCAGAACCTGGCAAGAGAAGGCGCACGCCAAGGGGCGTGAGCCCAAGTAGGAGGCGCCTAGGAGTCCTTGTTGACAAGGACTCCACCTCCCTTTAGGATTCCAATTAGAGTTCTACTAAGAATCCAGTTTGACTGGTCTTAGCGCCCTCTAAGGAGGAATCCAGGGGTCTCTATTCAACCAATCAGATTTAGATCTGATTTCACAAAGGGTTGTGATTGGTTGAGAGGAAGAGGAGTTGGATCACAAGAGGTCTATAAATAAGACCCTGCGCCAACCCTAATATGAAGCAAGTCTTATTGAAAGAGATTTCCCACGTCCAAGGCTGCCTCTCCCTCCTTCTCCACGCCATACTCTCTTCTCCCTTGCTCTCCACGTCCAAAAGTGTTTTGGACTTAGTTTGGTGCGATTCAGATCAAGGAAAGGCGATCAAAAGCAAGAAGGCTGCGCTGCTGCAAAAGGACGACTGCAGATCTTCAAAAGAGTTTTGAAGATCCTCCAAATCAGATCCAGATCTGATTTTGGAGGTGTGATAGAGAAGAAGAGGTTCTCCAGATCCAACCCGAGTGGATACCGGTAGAGGCCAGGCGCTTGCGTGGCTAGATCCAGAACCTTCTGCTGCAATCAGGATCATCTAAGGGTAATAGGATTACCCAAATCAGGTAAATTAAATTTGATTTAATTTATCTTATTTTATTTTATTTATTAAAATAATAAGAATCAGATCTGAAACATATCAAGATCTGATTGAGATCAAAGAAAAATTTTTGAAATATATCTCTTGATCTAATCAGATCTGGACGAACCTGGACCGGGAAATCAGGATTTCCCTTCAACTGGTATCAGAGCCATGGTTCTAAAATTATTTAGATCTGATTTTAATTTTATTTTAATTAAAAAATAACATTTTAGATGTCACATGAGATGTGATCAGATCTAAATCAGAAAAATTAAATAAAAATGATTTGGATCTAAGAACATGAAGATATGCATGACTAGTTCTAGAATAGAATAGTTCTATAGAATAGTTTTGCATGTCTTTGATTTAATATGATTAAATCATGTTTTAGATCTTCTTATTTACTGTTTTCTGATATTATAAGTGTTATAATAACATCTGATAAACAGCAAATAAAAATTATTTAATTTTAAATATCATATGAGATATGATAGATGCATGACTAGACTAGTTGTAGAATAGTTCTACATAATTGGTCTAGTATTAGAATTTATTTGATTAGATCAATTTAAATCTAATTTTTTAGATTATATATGATAATTTAGATCTTGAAAACATGCATGATTATGATACATGAGATGTATGGCAAAATATGCCTTGGTTAATCTAAATTTGTATATGAGATATATGATATAGATCTATAACTATTTTGTAGATTTACATGTTCCTGATAAGGCGTTCCTCTTGGCCGTCCGGTCATAAGAACGAAGAAGGTTTTAAAGGCCCTCTCTTCCCATTCGATGGGGTGTTCTTATGAGTGTAGGTGGCTGCGTGTTCGTCCTTAATCAAGAAACCCAAAACTTACTTTGCTGCAAAACCCCTAATCCTGAAACACTAGGATTTATTGTGCATATTTTGTTTATGAACCAACTTAATTAAGAATTAAGTTTATGGAATATCAATTAGGTCTAAATTGAGAATTTCAGATCTAAGACATATTCATAATACTGGGTTGGGCTTGGGTTAGCTCAATTAGGTCTAAGCGTTGATCAAACCGAATCAAGAGTTGGTTAGATGGGATCAACAATGCTTAAATGACCAGCCTAATAGGATTAAGTCTGGGTCAAGATCGAGTCACGATCAAGCAAGACCTAATTAGGCTCAGAGGTTAGAGTCTGGGATTGTAGGCTAACCCAATTGGTTCTGACTCAATAATTTGGTGTCTAAGGTAAGTTTGCACAGACGACCGACTGGTTTTTTAATTGGAAGCTACTCGACCTGAATGCGTTTCTGTGCGAAGTTAACGCATATTCCTTCCACCGGTCTCACTACCTGGCCATATCTGTTGACACAGTTCTGATCTGAGTGGTCAATAATCCAGCTGACCATGCCACTAGATTAGTCATAATTGTTATGACTAAGCCAAGTCTAGTTTAATGAGACCTGAACAAGTTCTCCCTAAGAAAAGATTAAGTCCGAGGTCTTCCACCATTGTAGACTGCGGGCCCTTCCCGGGGTTGATTGTTCTCGGCTGGATACAGTGGCTCAGTTGCACCGGGAAGACGCAACCATGTCTATTAGGCATTGGATGCTATGGGCTGGAGAGATGAGTTGGGCTCAATATTCCGGATACGGTGAGAGACCCAATTAGGAACCAGTCTATGCAAATGGTGGTCTGACTTAACTAAGGAGTGGATCAATATTCCGGATACGGTGAAATTCATGAATTAGAGACCAAAGTTTGGGTGCACCATGATTAGAGAATCATTGAACAAGAGTTGTCAACTCATTGGCTAACCATCACCAAAACTTTAGGTGAGTGATGAGTCAGTTGGTGAGACCGCACCCACCACTAGAAATCATCAATCGTGAGATTTTCGCATCTCTACAGAGGGAGTGTAGGGATCCGAGAAAATAGGGAAGCTAATTTGTTTTAAAAATAAAATCCCTAAACAAATTGGTCAAGTCAAAATTACAGTATCTAACTAGAATCTTTGACTCTCTACTAGGAAAATGTCTGCGTCCAACCCACTGGCACGTATCCTAACATAACATGGACATATAAAGATTGGCTCAGGAACTACAAAATTTGTTTTGGTTCAGAGAAGTTAACACATGTTTTGGACCAGGACCCTCCCACCTTACCAGCTCGTCCATCCACTGAACAGAGAAGCGTCTCTGGAAAAATGGATTGACGAAAGACAATAAGGCCAGATACTACATGTTGGGATCGATGTCTGATGAGCTCCAGCGCCAACATGAAGATATCGGGACTGCTCGCCAAATGTTGGCTCACCTACAGGAGATGTTTGGTGAACAGAGTCGCGCAGCCAAATATCAAGTCACGAAACGACTTTTTAAGGCTAAGATGCGTGATGGGCAGTCAGTCCAAGATCACTGTCTGACAATGATCAAGGACATGGAAGAGCTTGAGAAGCTCGGTGTGAAGTTGGACTTGGATTGCAGAACGATATTATTCTGCAATCCTTGACTGATGCATATGGGCAATTCATCATGAATTACCACATGCATAAACTTCAAAATTCCTGGCCTGAGTTGATGAATATGCTGGTTACCGCTGACCTTTCTATGAAAGGTTCTAAAGGCTCAGTTCTTGCTATGGAACGGACTTCTTCCAAAAGAAAGTCTTATGGAAAGAAAAAGAAGTCTGTGAAAAAGCAAAAGGTAGAAGGATCAAAGAAGAAGAAGGCAGAACCGAAGAAGAAGGTCGATGGCAAAAGAAAGTGTTTCCATTGCAACAGCGACGGCCATTGGAAGCGGAACTGCCCTACTTACCTGGCCACCCAAAGAACAAGAAGGAAGGTCCTTCTGGAGGTATGCTCGTTATTGAGTCTAAACCTACGGTTTCTTCTGCATCCAGTTGGGTGCTTGACTCTGGTTCTAGTGCTCATCTGTGCACTTTCCATTTACAGGTCTTTGAGGATAGCAGGAGGTGAGGATGGAGACATGATCCTACGCGTCGGTAATGGAGCAAGAGTTGCTGCAGTAGCCGTGGGAAGCATACCCTCTCGCATTACCATCTGGTTTAGACTTAGTTTAAAAGACTGTTATTTATGTGCCTGCAGCTAGCAGGAATTGATTTACTGTTTCATGCGTACACAAGAAGGTTATGTGATCACCTTCTTTAAGGACCATTGAACATTCTTTATGAAGAAATAAAATTGCAAATGGTTTCCTTGTTAATGGTCTTTATCAGTTGCATATTGATGTACCTGTTTTAACTATCGAGCAAAACAGCTGAATGCCAAACGACCTAGGGATAGTCCAAACGACAGATATCTATGGCACCTGAGATTAGGTCATATAGCAGAAGCTAGAGGATTAACAAATTGGAGAAAATGGGCTATTGAGTCCATGACTTTTGAGTCTATCCCAACTTGTGAATCTTGTCTTCAAGGCAAAATGACTAAATCTCCCTTTTGTTGGACAGTGGGGAGAGGGCCACAGATCTTCCGTCCGGAGTACATACTGATGTGTGCGGCCCATTCGATGTGCGGCTAGAGCATTTGTCTACTTCATTACTTTACCATGATCTGTCTAGGTATGGTATGTGTATCTTATGAGACACAAGTCTGAAGCTTTTGAAAAGTTCAAAGAATTCAGACATGAAGTAGAAAAAACAAACTGGAAAACCATTAAGGTTCTTCGATCAGATCGAGGAGGTGAAATCCTTAGCCGGAAATTCCTAGACTATCTTAAGGAAAATGCATAGTCTCTCAATGGACTCCACCAGGAACACCTCAACTCAACGGGGTTTCAGAACGGAGAAATCGACTCTATTGGATATGGTCGATCCATGAAGCTTCACAGACCTCCCAGATTTCTTGGGAACATTCATTATTAACTTCATCTATTTACTGAATAGGGTTCCCTCTAAAACCGTTCCTACCACACCGTATGAGATATGGCACGGTAAGAAAACCAAGTCTGAGTCATCTCAGAATTTTGGGGTTGTCTCGCTTATGTCAAAAGACACAAAGCGGACAAGTTAGAATTTAGGTCCTTTAGAGCTCGATTCATAGGATATCCTAAAGAGTCTTTAGGTATACTATTTCTACATTCCAGAAGACCACAATGTGATTGTGATCGACATGCCCATATTCTGAAAAACAGTTATTCAAGATAGTGGCATTGGAAAAGCAGATTAAGCTGATTTGATGAAAAGTCTCACAAGCAGAAAGAGCTAAGGACCAAGTGAACCAAATCAGGTTAGCAATAAGAACACTACCTCCTCCACCTTTCGTAGATCGGAAAGAGTTTCTTCCCCCTCTTAAAGATACTTAGGTATTATTTCAAAAGGACGTAGAGGAAATATGTCCTCATAGGTAATGGTGCTCATGGTGATGATCCCAAAACCTACACGAGGCGATATCAGATATTCGACTCCAGAGAAATGCTTGAGGCAATTGATAGTCATTAGACTCGTACTCAATTGACACCTTCAAACCAGATCTGGACTGTTGGTTATGAGATCACCAGATATGGAAGTTTTGCTACCTATTTGATTGGTGTAAATGGATCTCATTATGAGATAAGGATTTGTGCTGCTTTGCCATGATAGGAATGTCGAGTAGAACATTTCAAGGCCTTATGATCTTTTTTGTGTTAAAAGGTTTAAATAGTCATACTTGTGTAGGTGCATTTTATGACTATCAGGATACCTGTTTCCTCCAGTGCATATGCATTGTAAAATCCATCCGCACATTGGTATGCGGTGTTGCAGGGCCTATTTCGATATGAAAATATGGCAAATGGACGTGTGAAAACGCATTCCAAATGGATAATATGCATTGAGCGAAGATATCTATATAGGAAAGCCAAGGCATACGGAAATCACATCCAGTGATACTGATCACAAGGTTTAGCAAGCTCAAAGGTCATATATGGACTTAAACGCAAGGCACTCTCGGAGCTAACACTCATTTCAATTGATGCTGATCAAAAAAGTTTGTTTCATCAAACAATGAAGGGACCGATGTGTTTTCAAAAGAGGCATCTAGGGAGCGTGTTTGGTCTTCCTCGTATTGTACGTGGATGACATTCCTCCTTCATATTGGAATAATTCCCATGTTGACATCAAGTGATCAAGGTATGGTTGTCTAGAAAATTTCTCCATGAAAGACCGTAGTGATGAAGCATCCTTTTATTCTAGGAATAAGTCTATAGGATAGACCGAAATAGGAGCTTAGCGGAACTATTCACAGAAATTACAATAGAGATAAAGGTCACTAAAGAGGTTTAGTATGGAAAACTCTAAGAGGGATTAAACCCCTTACAGACATGATTCAGGTTCTTTCTAAGAAGATGTGCCCCAGCACACCGAGGAACACAGAACGCAATGAGCAGAGATCCCTTATGCTTTCTGCAATAGAGCCTCATGTTCCATGCTATGACACGAGCGCTGATATAGCCCTGCTGTGAGTTCACAACAGATATCAGTCAAAATCAGGGGAAAAGAACACTGGACTTCTGTGAAAGTGGTATCCTTAAGTTACTGAGAAACTAAGGATATGATGAATTGGTCTTTTGGTAATGAGAGAACCAAGATTAGGATCACACAGACAGCGACATATAGTATAACAGCTACCGATAATATCTCCTCTCCACAACGTATCGAGTGTAGGTCATTGGGTGCCATAAGTATTGGTTGTCCTCTTAACTAAGAAGTATGAAGATACTATTATGGCATGCAGGTGAAGTGTTGGGATACATTTCACTGAATATGACCAAACTATGTAGCTCTCTACTGTGAAGAGTTGCTCACCAAGGATATGGGTATAAGTATCCCATAGACCTGAGATCACCATGGTGACTTGCAAGTAACTCACTATACTTAGGTATTGAACTACTTGAATTTTTAATTCAGTGATGGAAGGCTACTGGGTGCAGTCAAGTACTTATAAAGTCGGTGCATGAGTCAAAATGAGATTGATCCCTCCAAGTGTTGCAGCAAGTGCATCACTGTATTTCAATTTAGCAAACCCTCGACTAGGGTGGTCCATGTGATGGACATTGAATTTTGAAATACACTGTGAATGAATTTTAGGATTGGCAGTAAATCCTAGATTATCCTTTGACCATCAAGGTCAAGGGAATGAATTATATGGTGATCATATGCCAATGTTTCGTCACTATTGCATTGCGATTTTTTGATCTATTTGGACGTTGGGTATCATTACTAGATGGTCCATAGATTGGTATAGAAAATTGATTCTTGTGCTATTAGCTTAGGATTCAAATCTATGGGGTCACCCACAATATAAGTTCCTACCTGATCTGATGGCTGATCAAAAGTTTCAATGGTCTGGGACTCTATGGTCAAGAGTCCTACTGGACTGAGACTCTATGACCAGGATTCCCACTGGATTGGGACTCTATCTTTATGGATCTCATAATGTTGACCCAAAGATTGATTTTGATGATGACAAAGAGTTTTGAATATAAATTCTAAAATCTAACTATGCTCATGAGGATGTGTAGTTTCAAAATTACAAGTGCTCATAATTTTTCAAGTATTTTTTGATATTTTAATAAAGGTTAAATTAAGTCAAAAAGGTAAATCTAGTCTATAAATCAATTTAGAGAAGAAAGGATCACAAACAATCTTCGACACGCATGGCATGCAAACTGGACCAACCCAATCCAAAACTGAGCCATCCTAGTCTCAGTGGAAGCAGAAGATAGAAAGGGCAGAAAGCTAAATTTTTGTGACCCAAGGGACTGAGCCGACCGAGTGGAACTAGGCCGACCCAGTCCGATTGTGAGCCATCCTAGTCTCAGATAATAGAAGAAGATAGAAATAGTGTTTCAAAATTTTTTTGACTGAGCTGACCAAGTTTAAAACTGAGCCGACCTAATGCTTACAATGGCTAGTTTTCAGAGCTACAGCTTTTTCATCTCAAGAGCTTCCTAATGGCTATTTTCTCTTCTCCAATGGTTATATCACTTCCAAAAGCCCATGTTGATGACTTATAAAAGTGAAAAACCTCTGAAATATATAAGAAAATACTTGGAGCATTAAAAATAAGCTTTGGAGAGTATATTGAGTATTATTTGAGAAAACTAAGGAGTGAGCTGAAAAGAAGAGAGGAGTTATTTTTTTTAGTGATCATTTGTCCTTCCACTACAAAACATCCTCAAGCAAGTGAGAGAAAGAGTGAAAAGAATCAAGGCACCTCACAATCTCTCATTCATTCAAGGAGAAGAAATCAACCTTACAAGCAAAGCAACTTAGATTATTTTCTCTTATGCTTCAAAAGAGTTTATTTTAAATTATAATTTTATATTTTATTTCAAGTTTCTTAGGGTGAGAAACTTAGGTTGGTCCAAGCTTTGAGTTAGATATTGTATTAGTTTGATTGGTGAGCCAAGGGTAAAAGCAATCGGGGTTGATTGTTAGCCTGGAGAAAATAATCACTTGTGAGATTTTGATTGTTGATCCAGTGAAAACCAACTGGATTGATTGTGAGCCCAGAAAATAATCATATACGATTTTGGTTGGTGAGCTAGGAAAAATCAATTAAGTTTGATTGTGAGCCCGAAAAATAATCAGACTGTAATTCTTGTTGAGAATTATAGTTGAATTCCTAAAGGATATACTTAGGGAGTGGATGTAGGTGCTCAGTTTGGCATCAAACCACTATAAAATTTATGTGTTCGTGATTGTGTATTATTTACTTTATTGCTTTCATTCACTGCACATTACATAGCTCATTTCATTTGATAATTAATTACGTCAATCCACTTACATCTTAAGCTTTAAATTTGAAATACCTAACTCACCCTCTCTCTTGGATAGCTATACTTGGACAACAAGTGGTATCAGAGTAGGTGCTCTAATATTTATTTATTGACCTAACAGTCAAAAGGCAAAAGATCAATGGCAACCCAAATAGAGTCTTTGTTTAATAAAGGTTATTCCATAGATAGACCACCACTATTAAATGAATCAAATTACATACATTGGAAAATTAGAATAAAAATCTTCATTCAAGCACGTGACTATAATTTATAAAAAATTATAATCATTGACCTACACACACCTAATGCATTAATTCATGATAAAAAAGTGATTCAAATGAATGCTAAGGTAATAAATATACTTTATTGCTCCTTAGATATTAATGAGTTTAATAAAATTTCTTCATGTATTTTAGCAAATCAAATATGAAAGAAATTATAAATAATTTATGGGAGAGCAAATCAAGAAGAAGAACCAAGCTCCCAAGAAGTTAAGAAAGCTCACCCCAACCTATGCCCTATGGTGCATGAAGATGAAAAGAAGAAGAAAAGGAAGAAACAAAAGAAAAAGAAAACAATGATTAAGAGGGAGCAAGGTAAAGAAGAGAATGAGAAAGAGGAGGAAGGTATAGAAAGTTGTTGGCTCATGGCTCAAAATGATGAGGTATATCATGAATACTCCTCTGAATTTTATTTTAATGAATTATTTGAAGTCTTTAATGAATTAATGGATGAATTCAAAAATTTAAGACTGAAAAATAAAGAGCTGAAAATATCAAATCTTCTTCAAGCTAATGAAAAGAATTATCTTTTGAGTGAAAAAGAGGATCTTTTGAAAGAAATAAATGCTTTGGCTAAAGAAAAAGAAGCACTTCCTAAATCTAAAAAATCTTTAGTTGAAGAAAATATTAATTTGAAAGAAGAATTTGAAAAATTAAAACATTACATTGAAGAAAAAGAAGATTTACAGAAAGAAAAGAAATCTCTTTTGGAAGAAAATGTGAAACTAAGAAAAGAGATTGAAACATTGAAGCCTATACTTAACAAGTTTATAATTGGATCTCAAAAGCTTCAATCTATTTTAATCAATCAAAAGGTTGTTTTTGATAAAGCAGGAATTAGATACAATCCTTTAAGAAAATAGAAATTTATGAACAACTTGTTTAGCAAAACCTCATTTGAAAATCATTCAACTATATGTTTCAAATGTAATAAAGTTGGTCACAAAATTTTAGAATGTAATACTAAAAGAGTAGGCGAAACTTTAATTAAATAAATTTGGATTCCAAAAGAAACTATGTGCTCTAACCTCCATGGATCCAAGATGACTTGGGAACCAAAAATTAGCAAGTAATTTTTGCAAATATACCAAGGATCCAATAGAATGAAAAGAGAAAAATTATTTCGGATGGATGCCTTAGAAATAAAATTAAATGGATAATGATGCTCGGTATAATCTAAACTTTTCTCACATCATACCATCAATGCATATTTGATTGATTCTATCTTCATGGTTTTATATTGTGTTTACTTGCTTGAAATACTTTTAGTATGATTGATTTTGATGATTTATTGGTGCTTATGTTGAATATGTTTCTTGATCTAAATTTGAATATAAAATTCATATTGTATTTTTGCAAAAAGGGATGAAAACACTTAAGAAAATAATTTGATCTCATTTAATTTGATTGATTATGATATTGCCAATTGCATGTCAAATGATTCAATGTTTTTATCTTATTATGATTGACTATTATAATTGAATACTATAATTGATTATAATTGAAGAATTATTGAATAAAATTGATTTATGAATTTTTATTATTAGAGTTTAAGAATAATTTAAAATATTGATATATTTGTTTGATAAGCTGAACTTCTAAAGAAATATTTTCAGACTTAATTGGTATCCTGACTTGTAGTAAATACTTATAATGACAAAAAAGAGAAAAAATATTTGGCAAATAGAAAAAGTGAATTTAACATATTAAATCACTCAAAATTTTATGATATTTTTCATAATGTTATATGAATTTAGTTATAAGAAGTAAATAAGGACAAGAATTAATTCTATTATGTCAAGAATAAGCAAGGAATGAAATTAAGAAATTTTGCATATAGTAAGGGGGAGCAAATTATAAACTCAATTGACTATAATACTAAGGAGGAGCTTAATGCTTTTGGAGTATTAAAAAAAAATTTACTCTATTCATTTTATTGATTACCTCCTTTTGAGTTATTCTTTTTGATGTTATCAAAAAGGGGGAGAGTTATTATTGAGTATATGCTTGAGCTTAACTAGAATGAAGTATGTTCTTATTGTTTAGTGGTTTCATACTTTATAAATATGTAATCTTTTAGAAACTCACTATATATTATTTGCATACACTCAAAAATTTTGTCATCATCAAAAAGAAGAAGATTGTTGATCCAAAGATTGATTTTGATGATGACAAAGAGTTTTGAGTATAAATTATAAAATCTAACTATGCTCATGAGGATGTGCAGTTTCAAAATTTCAAGTGCTCATAATTTTTCAAGTATTTTTTGATATTTTAATGAAGGTTAAATTAAGTCAAAAAGGCAAATCTAGTCTACAAATCAATTTGGAGATGAAAGGATCACAAACAGTCTTCACAAACTAGGCTGACCCAGTCCAAAACTGAGCCATCCTAGTCTTAGTGGAAGTAGAAGATAAAAAGGATAGAAAGCTGAATTTTTGTGATTCAAGGGACTGAGCTGACCCAGCTGAAAATTGAACTAACCTAGTGGAACTACGCCGACCTAGTCTCAAAGTGAGCCATCCTAGTCTCAGACAATAGAAGAAGATGAAAATAGTATTTCAAGGTTTCTGAGATTGAGCCGACCCAGCTAAAAGTTGAGCCAACCCAATTTTGTCTAAGTCGACCCAATTTAAAACTGAGCCAACCCAGTGTCTGTAACGGCTAGTTTTCAGAACTACAGCATTTTCATCCCAAGAGCTTTACAATGGTTAATTTCTTTTCTCTAATGGCTAGATAACTTTCAGAAGCCCATGTTGGTGACTTGTAATAGTGGAAAAACTCTAGAATATATAAGAAAATACTTGGAGCACTAAAAGTAAGCTTTGGAGAGTACGTTGTGTATTATTTGAGAAAGCTAAGGAGTGAGCTGAAAAGAAGAGAGGAGTTATTTTTTTTAAGTGATCCTTTATCCTTCCACTATAAAACATCCTCAAGCAAGTGAGAGCAAGAGTGAAGAGAATCAAGGAGCCTCATAATCTCTCATTCTTTCAAGGAGAAGAAATCAACCTTACAATCAAAGCAACATAGATTGTCTTCTCTTGTGCTTCAAAAGAGTTTATTTTAAATTATAATTTTATATTTTATTTCAAGTTTCTTGGGGTTAGAAAATTGGGTTGGTCCAAGCCTTGAGTTGGACATTGTATTGATTTGATTCATGAGCCAAGTGTAAAATCAATCAGGGTTAATTATTAGCTTGGAGAAAAATAATCACTTGAGATTTTGGTTGGTAATCTAGAAAAAATAAACTTGGTTGATTGTAGGTTCGAAAAACAATCATGTATGATTTTGTTTGGTGAGCCAAGAAAAAACAATTGGATTTGATTGTGAGCCCAAAAAATAATCAGATTGTAATTCTTATTGAGAATTATAGTTGAATTCCTAAGGGGTATACTTGGGGAGTGGACGTAGGTGCTGAGTTTGGCACTGAACCACTATAAAATTTATGTATTTATGATTGTGTCTTCTTTACTTTATTGCTTTCATTCACTACATATTACATAACTCATTTCGTTTGGTACTTAGTTAGATCAATCCACTTACATCTTAAGCTTCAGATTTGAAATATCCAATTCACCCCCCCCCCCTTTGGTAGCCATACCTGGGCAACACACAAGACTGGGACCCAAAGTCCTACTTGTCTAGGACTCTTTGATCAAGTATCCTTCTAGTTTGAGACTCTATGATTGCGAGTTTCATTTGTTTGGGATATCGAGTTTAAGAGTCCCACTAGTTTGGGACTCTTCATGAGTTTCATGTTAATGGGACTCTATTGCCTAGACACCCATCCAATTGAGACTCTATATTTATTGAAGGATTAATTAGTAATTTAATTACTAATTTGCTCAATTTGATTGAGCAATGAGGATTTGATCAAGTATGATTGAATTTGATTCAATTGGGTTTAATCCGATCAGGTCATGAGATGACCTAATCACTATGGGAGATTTGACCCTGATTTGATCAAGGACTGAACCTAATTAATTTTTATTTTGATTAGGATTTAATTGATTTGAGTTAAGTCTAATTTGGTTGGGTTTAACTTGATCTAATTGGATCTGAAAAATTTGGTTTGGTTGAAACCAATTAAGACCAATTCAAAGTAAGTTTCAATTTAAACTTTCTCCCTGCGCCACCTTGCTTTGACCCTTATTTTTTCTCCACGTACATTAGGAATGTGTGTGGGATTTTCCACACCCAAAAGAGAGTTTGCACATTCTCTTTTCTTCCTTTTGACCTGGTCCAAGAGTTGGTTTAGATTGACTTGAAGTTGAATTTTGAATTCAACTTCAAGTTGTTGGTTTGAAATTTGAAAAATCTAATCTCACCCTTATCTATTCTCCATGCCTACCAAGTTTTTGTCACACATTTTTCTGCATTCTGGGGTGTGGACATGTAGAAGGAGAGTCCTCCTACACATCAAACACTCTGGATTGATGCTGGGAGGAGATTATCTCTACACTTGAATTTTGAATTCAAGTGTTTAGTTGCAACCATCTAACCTCTCTCTCCCTTATCCAAACCCACATGCAATCACACTTTGTCGTCCATTTTTAATTTTGATTTTTTTGTGGGCATGTACATGAGGGTGAGAAGATTTCATGAGAGAGAATTATAGATAGGGAGCACAAGTTTTCTTGGCATAGAAAAGTCTAGGGAGAGAGAGTGTTTTACCTACACCAAATTCAATTTCTCTTGCAATCTGATTTTTTTCTCTCATTTGGACACCCACTTTAGATGTGATCTAAGTGGGGTTTCTATAAATAGAAAAGTTCTCTATCTGTGAAAATTTATTTCATGAAAAAATTGATCCTATTTTGGGCATGCGAGGATTTTTGGGCGTCAGGATTTTTTGAGTGTTCAAAATCCTTGAGTTGGGACTCAAGGTTTGGGTGGAGAGATCAAGTGCTGTGAGCATCAGATTATTTCAAAATTTGAAACACCACTTTTTCATCCTCCGAAGCACGTGTTCTAATTTTTTAGAATATTCAAAAGATCAGAAAGAAGGTGATCGACTTGATCGATCGAGATCAACCATCGAAAGCTCCGACGAGGAGCTAGCACTCTGATAGAGCTAGTCGAGACCAGGAGCTCCATGTGGACCAACCATAGAGGCTAGATAAGTATGCAGCTATAGCATGACACAACTTCTTTCGATGGATTCAGATCATGGAGTTCTACTACCCGCACATAGGTATCGAGTTTTGAACTCGTATCGATCAGCGAATACGATTTGCTGATTGATCACATTTAAATTTTTTAATTACATATTAGCATATCTAGATCCTAAGCATGGTTTTTTAATTTGATCAATACATGCATAGGTTAATTTTAGATTAATCTAATGCTTTCACTATAATAATATTTGAAAAGCATGCTAAAATCCTACATATTTTTCTTTAATTTTCATACTAAAAAATCTCTTACGGATGTCCGCAAGATACTAGTCTATTATTTCTAAACAAGAATCCAACATGAAAAACATACTCACTAAGGTTTTCAGATGGTCCTTAGTGTAGGGTAGCATAAATCATTTTGAAGTCAAGGTAGTTAGAATAATTTTTCTTTAACTTTTTAAATCCCACAACTTTAATGCTAATGGAAGACAAAAGGGTGATTTTATGACTTAGAGCATCCACAACTTGATTTGCAGATCCAGTCCTTTGTTTCAGTATAAATGTATAGGATTGAAGAAATTCAACCCACTTGGCATGTCTATGGTTTAGTTTCTTTTGTGAATTTAAAAACATAAGGGCTTCATGATCTGAATACAAGATGAATTTGAATGGCAATAGGTAATGCCTCCAAAATCTTAAAGTCTGTACTATCGCATAAAATTCTTTATCATATGTAGAATACTTTTGTTTAGTCTTATTCAATTTCTCATTAAAGTATGTGATAGGATGGTTCTTTTGAATCAAAACTCCTTCTATTCCTACACTTGATGTGTCACATTCAATCTCAAAAATTTTATTAAAATCAAGTAATCGTAGGATAGGTGTTTAAGTCATCTTATCCTTAATCTCTTGAAAAGCTCTATCAACCAATTTTGTCCACTCAAATACATTCTTATGGATATAATCTATGATAGAAGCCATAATTGAATTGAATTCTTTAACAAATCGATGGTAAAAGGTGGCTAAACCATGAAAACTTTGAACATCATGAATACTCTTAGGTACTGGCCACTCTACTATAGCTCGAATTTTTTCAAGGTCTACAATTATTTCCTCAGATGTTACAACAAATCCTAAGAATACAATCCTATTAGTCATGAAAACATAATTTTTAAGATTCCCATATAAACTCTTGGTTTTAAGGATCAAATAGATTTATCGTAAATGACTAAGACGATCTTCTCTTGTTCAATTAAAGATGAGGATATCATCAAAATACATGATCATGAATAATCTAATGAAAGATCTTAATACCTAAGTCATAATCCTCATGAAAGTACTAGGTGCATTGAACTAGCCAAATAGCATGACCAACCACTTATATAAACCATCCTTCATTTTGAAGGTGGTCTTCCATTCATCTCCCGATCTAATTCTAACTTGATGGTATCCACTCTTAAGGTTAATCTAAGAAAAGATGGTGGAATGTGCCATCATATCTAACATGTCATCTAGTCGGGGTATGAAAAATCTATATATAATAGTGATTTTGTTGATCGCCCTACTATCTATACACATCCTCCATGATCCATCTTTCTTGGGCATCAATAATGTAGGCACAACACATGGGCTTAAACTTTCCTAATGAATCTTTTATCTAATAGTTCCTTAACCTGCCTTTGCAACTCGACGTGCTCAATTGGGTTCAACCTATAGTAGGGCAAGTTTGGTAAGGTGGATCTAGGGACTAGGTCAATTGCATGTTGGATGTCTCGTATGGGTGGCAGTTACTTGTGTAACTCTTCAGGAAAGACGTCCTTAAATTATTCTAAAAGAATCTCCTAGTGGATATTCGATTTGGGATTTCTTAGAAGATTGTTTGTAAGTTAATGCCCAAACAGGAGTTCCATGCTTGATCTTCTTTTCTAGATCTCAAGCACTAATCAAATGTAAGCTTTTCTTTCCACTACTCTCTTTGGGTTCTTTGGGTGCCTTCTTGGATGTAGTCTTTGGTTGGACAGCTTTAATAGTTATCTTCTTATCCTTGTCTTTAAAGCTATATGAATTTGACCTATCAAACAATATCACATCATGGTCAAATAGCCATGGCCTTCCTAAAATAATATTATTAACCTCCATTGGTAGTACATCGAACCATACCTTATCTTCATATGAACTAAACTGAATGGGGACCAAACACCTTTGTATAACAGGGATGGATGCTGCATCCATCGATAAGACCTTATATGAAGTTGAGTGGTCCACAGGGATTAATCCTAGTTGGGACATGGCATCAGAAGAAATTGCATTGATGCAACTTTCACTATCTGGGATAACTTTGTAGGGCTTATCTTGATACCGAATATAGGTATGAAAGATAATCATCCTTCTCCAGTCGTCACTCTCCTTGGATTGAGCTAAGACACACCTGATAGCTCCCAATCTCTTTTCAGACTTTAGTCTCGCTAGTCCTAAGGTCTATTCGGCTTCCTCAAATTCTTCAATCAGATCTAAGTCTGATTTGTATACTTTCTCCTCTTCAGATTCTATTGCCTCAGGCTTGTCAGTCTCAAATTCGGGCTCATCGATAAAAGGGGCATGGGTAGAGCATTGAGTCGCTACATGACCAAATTCTTGACACCTAAAGCACCTCATGACTCTCTATCCATCTCCTAGAATACTCTTATCCTTTTCTTCTTTCCTTACTGGTAGATTAGGGGTTAGATTTTGGGGTCTCTGGATAGGGGTCTGACTTGGTCTTGGTCTAGGTCCTAAGGGTATTGATCGAACAGGCTCAGTCTTCCAAACTATTGGATAATGGTACCTCTCAACATCCTAGGCTATCTGGTATACATGATCTAGAGTCATAACATCATGCGAATAAAGCTTATGTTGTAGCTCCTTGTGTAGCCTAGCTTTAAATCTAGAAAAGATTACAAGTCTATCCTCATTAACACCTCACCGCATCTGGAATTCATCGAATTTGGCTATATATTTTGATATGGGTCGGTTACCTTAGGTTAGTCGTTGCACTGATCCATCAATTATTGTTTATAAGACACAGATAAGTACTTCTCTCATAGTTTCTCCTTCATCTCTACCCAAGTCTCTATAGGTTCATGCCTATGGTGTTCAGTCAACACCTGAACATTATGCCAATACAGCTTGGCCTGATCTAATAATTTCATCTTAGCATACCGAATCTTCCTACCTTCGGTCATATCATACCACTCAAAGAAGTGATCCATACTCGCTTCCTAGTCTAAATATTTCTTTGGGTCTAAATGCCCATCAAAGCTAGTTGCATCAATTTTTGTACTCCTTACTATTTGGTTATCTAGGTCAATAGGTTCATGCTGGGGTCGACCTTCTAAGTGCTGACCTTCTTATAGACCTAACCTTAAATCATGATGTGGGGTCTGCTTAGTCTGGACTAAAGGCATTGGCGGGGTCTTTGGGTTCAATTCTACAGTCCGAACCCTTCGAGTATCTTCTAAGTCTCCTATTCTTTGGCCTAAATTTTGCACCAGATGGGTCAAGTTGTCTAGTCTCTTTAGGATGGCCTCCATCATAGGATTACTGCTTGGACATGGTTGATCCGACATGGATAAGTACTCAATTCCAGCTCAGGTACGTATGCAACATAATAAGTCTAAGGGTTGCGTAGACCTAAAGTTCGATGCGCAACGAATCAAACAAAGCGTGAACTAAATCTACTATCCAATTCTATCAACCCGCTAGGTAATGGGTGTAGTCATGGGAAGCTCCCCTTGCTCTTGCAAGGACCTAATTAGACAACCATGGGCTAGCTTCGATGTTTTCCTCTTTACTGCTTGCCTTAGACATCGATTTCGAGAGTGGATTGCAAACTCAACTCACACTAAGTCTCAATGAATCATACAAACTGACTCAGTTGAATCTTAGGACTGACATCTAATTAATTTTAAATTAAATATTGGGTTCTAAGATGCAAGTTGCTAGTTCGTAGGCTAAGAAAGAGTGATAAAACTTCCATCTTATCTTATAACAATGGATATACTCTTAATTAAGTTATGAACAATGCAATGTAGCACAACCAAAATTTCAGTAGAATAGTTCAGCTTTACAGGTTGAATTTACAAATAATCTTAATCTTAGCTTGAGATCAAACAATCAAGGTTTAATTACTATGAATCTAGTTTCCATCAAAATAAGTTTTATAATTTTTAAATTCTTATATAATAAATTATAAATTTTTTTTGCTACCTAGATAGAATAGAGTCTTGTAAGCAAATAATAGGATTTTCAGATAGTTTCGAAAAACAAAATGATAGAATTTTGAAGAGAAATTTTAGAGGTGGATTTCCTATTGAATAAGGTTTCCGAAATAGTAAAACTTATATTTTTTTGATTTTTTATAATTAAAAATAATTTCTCAAGGATTGCTATGTGAAATAAAAATAGTGCAAAATGCAAAATCTAATCAAAACATAGGGCTCTGATGTCAAATCTGATGCAGGATGGATATGTGGATGAAGATGCAACTTTTTTTTTATTTTTTTTAAATTTATTTTTAGCAATCAAAATGATAAATAGAAGTAAATCTAACAAGATCTAAACTTTCAAGAAAGAAAAATATTGATTAAAGCAAGTAGATCTTCCGAGCATACATAGCTATCCTTTTTAATTTTTAAGAATCTAGGTTTGAAGGCGATTGAAAAATCTCCTTCTTGATTAGGCTTCAAAATTAGATTGACATCTAAAAAAATTTAAGAAAATAAATTTTACTTACCAACAATAATGATCTCCTTAATAGATCTATGAAGATTCCGCTCAGATGATCGTTCAATTCAATCATAAAGAAGTTATGTGGTTACAGGTGATTGCGATCCCAATCTGTAAAAGATCTTCATGAATTCGGAATCAAGATACCTTCAAGCATTATTCTGAATCGATATCTCAGATAGTAGATGGTGTATGGAGGGGTGATGGTTTTGATTTTGGCATAGGGATGAGTTCAGGCATAGAGAGAAACAAACTCAGAAGAAGAGAGGAAGAAACCAAAAGGAGGAAAAAGGATCTCTAGATTGGAGAAGAAACCAAGAAGAAGTCAAGCCAGATGGTTGCTTGTGAACTAATGTCTCCACCAACCTTGTGGAAATAAATCTTCTCCAAATCAGATTGCTAAGAGTATGTTTTCTAATCTTATTTTTTATATATGCATGTGATTGAAAATTATCATGGTTGATCCTAGAAATTAGGGTTTGATAGATTAAAGTTTTTAAAATCTATTGCTTTCATTGTATCAATCAAACCCTATAATGGTATCAAAGCACACCTTGCATGATTCAATCATATGCATAAATGCTTTTAATAATGATTTAAAGCATGCTATAATTTGATGCATATATGATTAAATGGTATATTAAATAATATATGATATGCTAGTGATCATGTTATTGTATTATGCCTTTGAATATGATCATGTATAAGGTTGTTATAATTTTAATTTTGCAACTTTATGTAATGTCTTAGATTAGATATTATGATGTATGTTGTACAAATTCATTATTCTGATTATAAGATTATCCTAGCATGATTGGCACTTATCCATTATCTTTTAAGATTATCCTAGAATGATGAATGTTTTATGTTTCACCTAGCACAGTATATAGATTCATGTATTAATATTTTTAAGAATGCACTAGTGATCTTTAAAGCCCTCCTAAAAATTATATTAAGTCATAGTGTTAAAGATCAAAAAGCAAATCCATTCTAGAAATAGATTGGTCAATTGGTGTCTAGGAAAGTGGTTTCGGAAAGGAAAAGAGCATGTGGTTTATTAATTAGGTCCGTTACTTACCTGGTCAATTTTAATTAGTGTCTAAGGCAAGAATGGGAGGCCTTCCATCTCTCACCCACTTACCTAACCAATTCGATTCAATTAAAATCTAGAATTGGAAATGCATAATAATCAAGACACTACATATGCCTTTCTTCATGCTAAGATGATTATTAATTCAAGAACCATAGTAAGTTTGTTGTGCTATCCACAAGACTTACTATAGAGACTGATATAATAATATCTTGGTGTATTTTAAAATACTTATGGTATATTTGATTTATTATTACTTTGTTGTGTTATCCATAAGAGCAATATTATTTTCAAATATGACTATGTGAAAAAGAAGGGTTTGACTTAATTAAAACATTATAGTTTTTTATGCTATCCACAAGACTATGAATGTTTTAGAGGCAGATTATATTGCGAGTTGCATGGAGATGCAATTGGATAAGTTTTCCTATCTTTGAACTCATTGAAGTTTGTTGTGCTATCGATAAGACTTCTTTGAGGGATAAGGATCTCAACCCTACTAAGAAACCAATTTAGGATTTTCTCGTATGCCATAGTAAGGGCTATGATATATGATAAAATAGTGGGAGTAATAATTAGAATAAAAAACCTCATCTAGTTATACATGTCATCTTGAGTGGTCTACTTATATTAGTGTTCTTATTTCATGTAAATTAGGATATCTGCATAATGGCTTCTTCACTCTCATTGTGATGCATCCATGTTACAAACAAATTGATTGATCCCAATTATGTGGATTGGTTGAGGAATTTGCACATAGTGCTTGTGCAAGAGAAATTGTCTTATGTTCTGGATGTTCCTAACCTAGGTCTGGTCTATGAAGATGCTTCTGAGGAGGAAAATGTCATATATAAGATATGACAAAATGATAGTATAATTGTCAAGTATATAATATTGGCCTCAATGAGTAATGAATTATAGAGGGAACATGAAGTCATGGATTCTTCCTCCATATTGCTCAATCTAAAATTGCTTTATGGAGAATAGAGCCAAACTATTAGATATGAATTATCTAAGTAGTTATTTTGGGCTCGGATGACTAAGGAAACTTCAGTTCAAAATCATGTATTGAAATTAATTGATTTAATCACTAGATTAGGTCAATTAGGTTTTGCCATGGGTGTAGAGCTCAGTCAGGATCTCATACTGCAATCTCTCCTAAATTTCTTCTTCTAGATTGTGGTAAATTATCATGTGAACAAGCTGGATACTTCCCTACCAAAGCTATTAAATATGTTAAAAATAGCTAAAAATCATATAAAGAAAGAGAAAGATCCACTTTTGATAATGGACAAGAAAAAGACTGGCAGGAAGGGTTCAAAGAAAAGAAATAAGTTGAACCCTAAAAGAAGTACCTTCAAGAAGAAGGCAAAGAATGTCCCAGCAGACATGATTTGTTATCACTGCGGGAAGATGAGACATTGAAAGAAAAATTACAACAATTATCTTGCAAAGATGAAAGAAAATATAGCACAAAAGGATATGTATATGATACATATAGCATTTTCATTAAGTACTTCAGCTAGTAATTCATGGATATATCGCATGTGGTTCTCATATCTGCAATTCTTTGCAGGGACTATAGAGTATTAAATGACCGAAGAAAGATGAGTTCAAGCTTTTTGGTGCTAGTGGAGAATCAATCTCTATTGAAGCTATAGGGATTTGCCTACTGGAGCCGTCAACTGGAAGAACTCTTAAATTAAAAAAAATATTATTATATGCCTAATATCATTAGAAATATTATATCTATACCTCGTTTGTTACAAGATGGATATCAAATAAAATTTATAAGCACTGGTCTCTATTTATCATTCTATTGAATTCTTTGAAAATGGATATTTTAACAATGGTCTTTTAATTTTATCACTTAATGAAAATATATTTCATATTAGTAAAAATATGAAAAGAAAAAGAGAAGACATTAATATATCATTTCTCTAGCATTGCCGTGTTGATCATATTAGTGAGTCAAGGATAAACAAGCTATATAAATATAATTTCTTTGAACCCTATGATTATGAATTATATGGGACTTGTGAATCATGTCTCATGGGTAAAATGACCATGTCTCCATTTTCTAGACATGAAGAAAGGGCCAATGAGTTATTAGCCTTAGTACATTTAAATGTATATGGGCCAATGATAACTCAAGCCAGAGGAGGATATTCCTATTTCATTATATTTACTGATGACTTATCAAGATATGAATATGTGTATCTTATGAAACACAAATTTGAGTCTTTTACTAAGTTTAAGGAATATCAGAAGATGATTGAAAATCAAACTGGAAGGAGTATTAAAGTCCTTCAATTTGATCAAGATGGTGAATACTTATCCAGTGAGTTTCTTGATCATCTTAAGAAAAATAAATTATCTATGAATGGATACCCCCTTATGCACAATTAAATGGTATAGCTGAAAGGAGAAATCGTACACTTATAAAAATGGTACAGTCCATAATGTGCAATGCTGATCTTCCAATATTCTTCTGAGGGTATGCCCTAGAAACTATCATTTATATTCTTAACAGAGTGCCTTCTAAGTTTGTTCCTAGCACTCCATATGAATTATGGAGTGGAAGGAAGCCCAATCTTAAGCATCTTAAGATATGGGGTTGTCCTACTTATGTTAGGAATAATTTTGGACATAAGCTATGTACAAGGTCAGATAAATTTTTGTTTGTAGGATATTTTAAGAAAACTAAAGGCTATTATTTCTACCACCCTACTGAACTAAAGATAACTATTAGTAGGCGTGCCATATTCTTGGAGAAGGAATTCATCCAAGAAGAAGGCAGCGGAAGGAATATTGAACTTAAGAAAGTTTAGGATCTATAAACTATTCCAGAAATATCTAATAAAAATACTCAACCAGAAGTACCCAAGTATAAGGTACATTCACTATATACACCTCCTCTTTGTAGGTCAGAGAGAGTACGTCATGCACCTCTAAGATATGGTTTCATCATAGGGAATGATAATGAGGCAAATATCATTCAAGATGATGACCCATTGACCTATTTTGAAGGCATCATGAGCAAGGACTCTAACAAATGGCTAGATGCAATGAAATTCAAAATGGAATCTATGTATTCCAACCAAGTTTGGACTTTGGTTGATGCACCAGAGGATGTAAGCCCTATAGGATGCAAGTGGGTCTTCAAGAAGGAGATCAGAGTTGATGATCAAATTGAAACCTACAGGGATAGGTTGGTGGCAAAAGATTTCAGATAGAAGCAAGCAATTGACTATGATGAAATCTTTTTGCCAATAGCTATGCTAAAGTCTATATGGATTTTACTTGCTATAGCAGCATACTATGATTATAAAATTTGGTAGATGAATATCAACACCACCTTTTTTAATGATAATCTTGAGGAAGAGGTCTATATAACTCAGTCAGAAGGATTCATCTCTAATGTGAGACTGAATCAAGTATACAAGCTTAAAATATCTATTTATGGATTAAAGCATGCTTCGAGGAGTTGGAACATCCAATTTGATATGATAGTCAAAGAGTTTGGCTTCATAAAAAATATGGATGAACCATGTATATATAAGAAGGCTAATGAGAGTGCCATAGTCTTCTTAGTTTTATATGTTGATGATACATTACTTATTGGGAATGATATCCCAATGCTCCAGTTAGTTAAGACTTGGCCATCAAATAAGCTTTTCATGAAAGATTTGGATGAAGTATCCAATATTCTTGGAATAAAGATCTAATAGGATTCTATGCTTATCCCAATCTAGGTACATTGACTTAGTATTAAAGAGGTTTAACATGCAAGGAAGTAAAAGATATTACTTACCTATAAGTCAAGGCATACATTTCTCTAAGAAGATGCCTCCCAAAACATCAAAAGAAAGAAAAAGAATGAATTCGTCTCTTATGCTTCAGCAGTAGGATCTATTATGTATCCTATGTTATGTACCAGGCCTCGTGTAGCTTATGCTTTAGGCATAGTTAGCATATATCTGGCTGATCTAGAGAGGAATCGTTAGAAAGCTGTGAAAAATATTCTTAAGTATCTAAGAAAAATTAAAGATATTTTTCTAATTTATGAAGGGTCAAGTTAAAATTAGAAGATTATATTGATTCTAGTTTTTAGTTAGATCTGGATGATAGCAAGTTAATATCAGGATATGTGTTCACCTTAAATGAAGGTGCAGTAAGTTAGAAAAGTTTAAAATAACAGACTATAGCTAACTTAACAATAGAGGCAGAATACATTGCTACTAGTGAAACTACTAAGAAAGCTATCTAGATGAAAAAATTGATCAGTGATCTAGGAGTGGTTCTTGAGATTAAATGACTAGCATCACTTTATTGTGATAGTACTGGTGCGATGATCCAAGCTAAGGAATCAAGATCTCACCATAGATCAAAGCATATCTTTAGATGGATCCACATCATTTCAAAGATTGTCGAGAGACAAGATATTATATTAGAACAAGTAGATACTAAGAACAATATAGTAGATTCATTCACTAAAGCATTACCATAGCAACTATTTGATCACCATCTCAATTGTATGGGTTTAAGATATAAGGATGATTGGCTTTAGTGCAAGTAGGAGATTGAAAGAATAAGTGCCCTATAAGCTAATCACATGTGTGATGTGATGAAACTTTTCTATATAATTTCCAACTCATGTAAATAATATTTATTCTGATATTAATAAAGTAAGGTATTTTATTCATTATTTCAGTTGCATCTTTTACGTTTAAAGATTATGATGAATCCCAAAATTAGGGCAATGATTTTAGGAGATATGAATGAGTCATGCTTGTGAGACCTAAAATTCTAAAACTCTAATCTTAAACATTTCTGATCATAGGAACATTAAGTCAGTGATCAGTATTTTAGATAGACCGGCACATCCTATGTATGCTCAATAAAGAGGATGGCAAATCTCACAAGCCACTTGTATGGGATACTAATACAAGGATGTGGGTGCTCATCAGAAAATGAGTTCATTTAGTTGACTTACTGAAGAGAACATTTTATGGAACCTTATTTATATATTAAAAGATGTTTCTCTAAGTAAGAGTTGTGCAAGTGATCCTTAGACCTAAGATCATCATGGTACCTTATGCATATAAACCGATATTTTTGGTTTATATTCAATCATGACAATAAGTCATGAATGTGGTGTTTTGGATATGATCAAGTGTGTATGAAGGTTGTGAGTAGGTCCATAAGAAATCGATCACTCCTAGTAAGAGGAGATGACATCTAGTGCATTCTTATCTATGGATAACTTAGTAAGACTTTAGCCAAAGGATAGGGCTTCCAATCATTCATTAGAGTTATCACTAATTGATGGAGGATCAACATGAATATGTGTTTGAGTTTGACTTTTATCCATACTCATAAACATATTTAGAATGCAGAATGATCGAAGGATTGAATTGCACGGAAACTTGCCGCTGAAGGATATATTTGGTACTTTTACTAAATTTTATATCTTCTAGGTAGTTATGATATGCTGCTAGACATCAATCTTGACTTATAGGTTTGATTGAATTAGTGAGATTAATTCAATCCTGAATTAGATGATTCTTCTAATTAGGTAAATCAGGACGGCGTAAACTCTAATCGATTGAGATTAAGTCCAATCAGATTAGATTAATATGTACCTAGGCCTACTACTAACTAGATGTGGAGTCCAATGGATTACACAAATAAAGTAATTGATCAAGAAGTATTATTAGGGTCTTTGGATCCTAATTGGATTGCTAATTGGCATGCTAGCACTTGTTAGCTAACCTAATGCCTAACCAAATTTGTTTTGGTTTGAATCCTTACTATTTTGCAAACTAATTTAAATTTATTTTGAAATATGGTTAAGCTAGAAGGGCTAACCATCAGATGGTTGCCACTTGGCCATTTTTTAAATCCCTTAAGAAGGAGTCCTTGGTGCATGAAACACCTCCTCTTATGCAGTGCACAAATAAGGAGGCGCAAGAATATTTTGGCATGCAGGAGTAAGACTCTTTCTACATGGGGGCGTTGACTAGTGTGGTGCCCACTAGGACTCTCCCTCTCTCTCTGGGTGCCTACCATTATTTACCAAGTCAAATAATGGGGCGTGAGACTTGTTTTCTCCTAGGAAATTATGTGAAGCATCATGTAGTTTGCATTTGAATGGCGCCAAGAGCCCTTCTGCTTGAAGGGCTCTTGGTGGCTTCACATATGAGCCTCTCTCTCTCTCTCTCTTGATCCTATGGCTTATCATGATTTTTCTCTAATTAAATTAAAAATAACTCATGAAAAGTCATATATACGACATTCTAGAGATAGAAAATAGTTTTTACGTGATTTCTAGGAGCCTCCAAGACTCCTTCTGCTTTAAGGGACTTATTTGGTCCCTTGATAAAGCTTTTGGAGGGTTGATAAGCACTAGGAAGAGGTGTGAATGGTGCCTCATCTGAACCTATCAACAGGATTCAAAGTTTAAGGTGTCGGGCATTCAAAAAATTCGAAAGTGTGATTAAATTCTCTTCCTCCCTTTCTTTTATACAAGGTATTGGTCAGGACAAAAAGTCTTCCTCTTGACAAGGTCTTAACCAATACAAGAAGTCTTCTTTAAGATAAGGGTTAGGAAGATTATTTAAGAAGGCTAAGAGAGAATAAAAGAGAAAATAAAAGAAGAGAAGAAAGAAGAAAAATAGCCAAGAAATTCTTGAATAGAATTTAGCAAGCAAGGATTCAAGAAGGATTGTTCTTGAACCCAATTCCTCTATGGATTACTGTTGGAGTGTGAACACATGGGTTCCTCATGAAAATAAATCTTCTCCAAATTAGATTACTAAGAGTATGTTTCCTAATCTTATTTCTTATGTATGCATATGATTGAAAATTATCATGATCGATCCTAGGAATTAGGATTTGATAGATAAAAGTTTTTGAAATTATTACTTCTACTGTATCAATCAAACCCTACACAAGATGCTCTAATACCACTATTGGAGAAGCATGGGGGTTTCATGCATGATTTTTAAATTTTTTTTGAAATTATAGTAGTAAAAAATTATAGATTAAATCTTTTAACCTAAACATGCATTAGGTCTAATCTACAGACACTCTTTACTAGGACCTATGATATGACATCATGCATATAAAATCTAAAATAGAAAAATATATGAGATTGAATCTCATACTTGAACTTGAAGTGAAGATCGCTGCTCATATAGATTCTATTTGTTGCTTTAACTACGCACACGAACGGCCTCTAAGGGTATCTACATGAAGCCTGATCTATCAGCTCTCAGAGTGCTAGCTTCTTAAGAAAGACTTCCTTTAATGGCTGAACAATAAAAGAAGAACAAGGGATTAGAACAAGAGAACAATCTTCTCTTCTTTCTCTCACAAAACTTGAGCCTCTCACCCAATAGAAGAACAACTTCCTCTAAATCTCACATGCCTAGAAGCCCACCCCAAAGCTCACACTCAAGCCTCTCTCTCTCTCTCGGTGTTTTTGATGCCTCAAAAACTCTAAATTTTCTACATACTCCTATGTCTCACAAAGGGCTATTTATATAGAGGCTGAAACATAGAGTTGGAGATTGGAATGAAGTCCAATTCAGAACCTTTTTGTTGGAAAATGTATCCCAAAGCCAATCATCAGTCTATTGATGATTGTATTATCTTATAATTATAATT
Organism: Cocos nucifera; assembly: GCA_006176705.1. Lineage (NCBI taxonomy): Eukaryota > Viridiplantae > Streptophyta > Magnoliopsida > Arecales > Arecaceae > Cocos > Cocos nucifera. The sequence goes on from QRFJ01001134.1 coordinate 131,269, forward strand.
AATTTATTAATAAATAAAATAAATATTTTAATATTTTTATCATAAAATCTACATCTTCTAATGAACTTCATTATTATGATGAAGTTCTTAGGACTATTTAATTTTGATAAAAAGAGGATTTATCGATTAGTCTTTAAATTATTCATGACTAAATGATACACTGTTAATTAGGACAACAGCATTTATCGAGTATAAGTCGTTGTATGCCATATAGGTTAGTTATCCTCTTAACCCAGGATGTAGAGATATTGGTATGGCATACAAGTGAGATGTAAGGATACATCATCACTGAACGTAACCAACTTCAAGCATTCTACTATCAAGAATTGCTCTGATGGGATATAGGTATAAATGTTTCTTAGATCTGAGATCACCACAATGGCTTGCAAGCAACTCACTGTGCTTTGATACTAGACTAATTAAATTTTTAATTCAGTAATGAAAGATTTCTAGGCACAATCAAGTACTTGCAAAGTCGGTGAGTGATCAAGATAGAATTGACCACTCCAAGAGTTAGAGAAGAATACATCACTGTATATCAATATAGCAAAACCTTAGCCAGGATAATTCATGAGATGGATTTGGTATTTTAAGATACAATGTAGATGACCTAATCAGGATTGACAGTTAAACTATGAGGTATTCTATGACCATTTTGGTTAAAAAGATGAATTATATAAAAACTATATCTATATTGATTCTATGGATGTTATTCTATACATTTAACCTATCCGACCATCGGGTACCATTGCTAGATGGTCACATCGATTGATATAGAAATTTATTTCTATGCTACTAGGTTAAGTTTAAATCTATGACGTCATAAACATAAGAATTCTCGATCTAATCGAATGGTTGATCGATGTCATTCTAGTGCTAAACAATCAATACGATTGATGTTTAACCTAGCACAAGTATTGTAGGAGGATAGATTAGTAATTGAATTGCTAATTAGCTTAATTTGATTAAGCTAGAGGATTGAGATTAAGTCTAATTAATTATAATTTAATTAGATTTAATTTGGACTTGATTGGATCAAGTCTAATTGGTTAATTGGATGAGCCAATTGCAAGGAAGAACTAGTCCTAGTTCAATTAGGACTTGTATCAATCCAATTTCTAATTTGATAAAAAACTAAATTAAAAATAAGTCTAATTAAATTTAATTTAATTAAGATCTTGATTGGACTAAGATCTCTTCTAATTAGATTGAATTAAATCTGATTTAATTTGGTGTAAAGAATAAGTTAGATCAAGTCAAAATAGGAGTCCTAGTATAACTAGGACTCCTTATCCTTGCACCACCTTAGTCCCAACGCCCTCGCCATACCCTCTATGGAATTTTGTGCATGGGAAAACCTCTCCCCAGGCCTTCACGCATACCCATAGCTTTTTCTTCTTTCTTACATGGTAAGTGGTTATGGACCAAGTCAAATTAGGAAGTTGGTTTCTAATTTGAATTCCTATTGGATAGAGTTTTAGGAAACTCAAACTCTTTCCTTTATGCCGCCCTCTACCTAGATTATTTTTTGATTTTTTAATGAGATATTATAGAGGATTTGTGCACACAAAATAGGTGGTTCATGGCTAGAAAAAGAGAGGGGGCGTCCAAGAGTTGGATGCCCCTTGTCTTACCCTTTTTGGACATCCCTTGCTAGGTATTTGACCTAGACAAGCAGTCTGTCCTAACTCTCTATATAATGAGTCTTTGGATTGACTTTTTCAGAGATTCTAGACCTAAGAGAGAAAGCTTTGGGCATGGGAAGAGCTGGGTGCAATCAGGCTTGGGCATGGGGTTTTTAGAAGACAAAATCCTAGTATCTTGGTGAGAGAAATAAGAAAGACGAAGGGTCTTCTTCTATGATTTTTCTCAAGATTTTTTCCTCCATCATTTTGTGAGTTTTTGAGAGGTGTCTCAGATTAACAAGCATTCCTCCTTCCTTTTGAAAATTAGAGAGTCCAAGTTTTAAAGAAGAAAGATTTATATCGATCAACAAAGAAGGATCAGCATAGTACTAGCATATTATGCTAATTTCTGAGCATTGAACTTTTGATCAGTGATCGAGGACTCATGTGGACAACCTGTAGAGGCCAAATATATGTGCATCTTGGAGTAACAACCTCAAGCCCAGACCAACAAGTTAAAGAACTCGACTTGCAAAGGTAAGGATGATATGATCTCCCTGTTACATACCTGGATCTGATCTAGTGTAGATTCATGTTGACATAATCAACATGTTTTCTTCTGATATTTTAATTTCTAATTTAATAGCATGCTTAGATCATATAATATAATCTTAGATCTAGAGAGATGGAGTGATGCCCAACCATAGCAAGATCTTCCAATCCAGTCGTACGGACAAGCAAGGCAGGCCAATGAACATCATGATCGAGAGAATTTTTATAAGTATTAAATATATTAGTATATATGATTAGTATTATAGTATTTCTTATAAAACTTTATTTACATTTATAATTATAGGATCAGTTAGATGTGCTCACGAGCGAGGGCTCGGATTCCTCTAGCCCCTATGATCATCTATCTCAGGTCTTGGGGCCTGAGCACTCTGAGAGGATCCGATGCAGGCCCAGACATATGCCGACCAGCTATTGGTCAGAGGCGAGCATCTCTTCATACGCTTTCAGAGCCGTCAATTGAGAGGAGCTTGAGGCAGCATTGGCACGGGCAGGTCATACTACGATGCGGGCAAATCGGGTTGAGAAGCATGCATCTCATCTGGAGGGCATTGTGAGAGACATGGTGTCAACGCTCAGTGCGCATTTTGAAAGTACCTTCATGGGCTTTAAGGATATGTTGGCGCGCATTCGCTCCTCCAGCTTCAGATCCAGCTCTAGGTCTAGCTCGTGCTCCATCTCCCGGGGACGACGATGATGTAGATTTAGAAGATTTTTGATGTATTTTTTTTAAAAAAAATATTATAATAAATTTTATTTGATAATAAAATTTTAGCATTTTAGAAATATTTTTATGTGTATAATATTTTTTTATGTTATATATCTCTGCATTTGTTAGGTAAAATATATAAAAAATTAAAAATTTTATATTTTTTTAATTATTTAGAAGCTACGACGGTGATTTTACAACCGCTGCCATAGACGTGCCAACCACTGCCGTAGGCAATGTGTCAACTACTGCAATAGACTTATGGCAGCGGTTACGTAACTACTTTCATAGACAAGCCTATGATAGCGGTTCCATAACCATCGTCACAAATCAGTCTATCACAGTAGTTCTATAACCACTGCCATAGACAAGCTTATGGTAGCGATTTGAAAACCGTTGTAATAGGCATCTATGGCAGCCATTTCCATAACCACTGCAACAACCGCTGCCATAGACCTATGATGATGGTTGCAGTGGCAACAGTTAGCTAACCACTGCCATATCTATACAGCAATTTTTTGGGCTACGACAGTGATTACAAACCACTGTCGTAGCTCGGTTCTTTTGTAATCACTGTCGTAGCTCGGTTCTTTAGTAGTGTATGCCATATAGATTGGTTATCCTCTTATCCAAGAAGTATAGAGACACTAGTATGGCATAAAAATAAGATGTAAGGATACATCATCATTGAACGTAATCAAGTCCAGAGCAATCTGCTATCGAGAATTGCTCTGATGGGATATAGGTATAAATGTTCCTTAGATCTGAGATCACTATAGTGCTTGCAAGCAACTCACTATGCTTTACTACCAGACTAACTAAATTTTTAATTCAATAATGAAAGGTTTTTAGGCACAGTCAAGCACTTGCAAAGTTGAGAAGTGATCAAGATGAGATTGACCACTCCAAGAGTTGGAGAAGAATGCATCACTGTATTTCAATACAGCAAAATCATGGCCAACATAATCCATGAAATGGATTTGGTATTTTGAGATATAATGTGGATGACCTAATCAGGGTTGATAGTTAAACATTAAGGTGTCCTATGAGCATTTTGGTCAAGGAGATGAATTATATGGAAACTATATCCACATGGCTTCTAAGGATGTTGTTCTACATATTTGATCTATCTGGCCGTTGGGTATCATTGCTAGATGATCACACCGATTGGTATAAAAAATTATTTTTATGCTATCGACTTAGGTTCAAACCTATGGGATCACACACATAAGTGTTCTTAATCTGATCGGATGGTTGATCGATGATTAAGAATTATTGGGGATAAACCCGCTCTCACCAAAGTTCGGCTAAATGTCTAGTCTCAGAGCGATCTCGATCACCCTCCTATCATTGGATCCTCTTTAGATGAACTTGAATAGTGAGAGCGGCCCCCTGGGTAGTCTTGCTTGACCAGCTTGGGGGCTAGTCGAACTCCTTTTAAACTCCTCTTCACCAGTCGAACTTCTTTCAGACTTCTCCTTCAGTCGGACTTCTCTACCAGTCGAACTCCTTCTAGACCTCTTTGCTAGTCAAACTCCTTTCGGACTTCTCCTTTAGTCGAACCTCTCTGCTAGTCGAACTCTTGTCGGCCCTCTCCATCAGTCGAACTCCTCCTAGACTTCTCCTTCAGTCAGATTTCTCCGCCAGTTTAACTCCTTTTGGACCTCTTCGCTAGTCGAACTCCTCCCAGACTTCTCCTTCAGCCAAACTTCTCTACAGATTGGATCTCCTTTCGAACTTCTTCTTTAGCTGGGCTTTTCTGTAGGTCAGATCTCCTTTCAAACTCCTCCAATCACAGGCCTTCCACACTCTTTGTAGCCAGATTTTGCCAATTGATGAGGGGAATTCCTTTCGATCGAGCCTCTTGCAATCATCCAGAAGGACCTTATTATCTATGCAAGTTCGGTTCTCAATACAATGCAAGCCGACCTACATGCAGACAATCCAAAACGGGCCCAAACTTCTCTAAAACCATCATGACTTAGAGCTCTTCACCACCAACGCAACTCCATCTGAACTTCATCTATTAATCCCAAATGGACATCACTCTCAACTGGCAAGTCACGATAATAAACACCACTCTCGACTAGCAAGTCGCAACAATGGATACCACTCTCCATAACAACCTGCGTGGTTCCGAGCGGCCCACTACCAGATGGTTATGGCTGTCACCATCAGTTTGTTATACACTCCATCTATAAAAGAAACCCTCCAGATACGTTTTTAGGAAGCCCTCTTCTCCTTCTCGATACTCTACTACTTTCTTTCTTGAGCACTTCATTTTTGTTGGCTAGAAGAGCTGACTTGATCGTCAGAGGGTCCTGTCAGAGCCACCACCCTTGACTTTGGATAGAACTTTATTTCGCAGATTCCTGATGGTGACCTCATCTTCCCCGCTCCAGCTCTGCTTCGACATCAATAAGGTTTTAAACCAATAAGATTGGCACTGGAGAAAAGAACTCTGAGCCCTTATTCTAAAAGGAGTGCTCAATCGATCCTATGTGCTTTCTCCTTCAAGGATCATCTCCATTCTCTTTCTCAACCTCAAAATGCCTCCGAAGAGGATGACCACTCGAAGATCCACCACCTCTGCCATCAGATCTAAGCTGAATCTGCCTACTCCAATACCATCACCAGCACCGCAACCTCCTCCATCGATAATAATGATGGATCTAGAGCAGTTCAATCTATTGATACAGTAGGTCTGGAGCCTCACCAAGATGGTGCAGGCCATGCAATAGCCTCTAGCGATAGTTCAACTGGAGAACCCTGATAAGAGTGCGATATTATCATTAAGATACCATGTTTATTAGTTTAATCTGACTCATTAAAATAATTAAAAATACGTAGATAGTAGTGAGTTGGATCGAATTCATAGGAAAGGTAGTATTTTTAGATTTGAAATCTTTGATTTTTTTAAAAAAAAAAGAAAAGAATTTGAAAATAGAATTTAAAGTTGAAAATTAAAAATTAGAATTATGAAGTAAAAATTAAATTATGCGAAAAAGTAAACTTGGTACTAAGATCTACTAGTTAGATCTTAGCATCTACTTATAGTAAAATAAAGAGCAATAATTAAAGTATAGAAATTAAATTATAATAAAAATAAAGAGCTAAAATCAAAGTGTAAAAAAAAATAATTATATTAATTAAAATTTTAAAATTTAAATACATAAAATTAAAAAAAAAAAGAAATTAAAATAAAATAACTTGATCTCTAATCTTGGATCGACATTGAAAGAAAGATGGTGTAGAAGTCCAGCTCTTCTTCTCGGCATCCATTGCTTTCAAGCAGCCATTCACCCAAAGCCTGGCTTCATCCTGTACCAAAGCTTCACGTTGATCGAAGATTATGAACTTTAGAGGTCTGGGGTCTTATTTATAGGTGTCGGAAGGCTGAAGATTTTTCTGCAGGCAATGTGGGACTAAGGAGGTCTTTGATCATCATAATATAAAAAAATCCAAGTGAAAATTGGACTAAAAGGAGTCTCGGACAAATTTTGTTGCTTTGGATGAAATCTGGCTGTTAGATATGGATCAAACGATCCAAAAAATATCAAAATTGGATGTGTATCAATCTAGATCAGGTCGGATTAAATTTTGGCCATTGATCGCACGTTGATGGAGAAAATATGGCCATCAGATCGAGTTTTGAGTGTTTTAGCCAAGTTGGGAGCTTCCTGGATCCTTGGATCATCTTCTGGGTTGAGCGCTGCCATTGGATGGCGCCTGGAGTTTGAATTAAAACTGGAATCAACCACCACCATCAGATCTTGACTGCAAGCAACCATAGCTGCACGATCGCATAATTACTATTCTCGTGGACAGCATGGATCGACTGCACTGCACACTACAGCCAATCAGTGCCTCTGTCACCGAGTGAAAAATCCAAAATACCCTATAAGCCATGATAGATAATCTATAAACCCTTTAAGAGTCTAGGTCCACTACATGTCGCTTCGTGATTCATCGATTTCTGCTGAGCTGATGGTCCACATCTGGATCATGGACCGGCTGACGGCTTTCACGGCTGAGTTGGCTAGCGTTGTTGGCTTGGCGCGTTGGCTTGGTTGGCTTGGCTCGACACATTTGGACGCACCGACTGATATGGCACGGTAGCTTGAGCCGACTGAGCCATATGTTATTTTTTATTTAATTTTTATTTATTTTATTTTTTTAAAAATTCATATCTTCTTCGTTTTAGCTCTATTTTATGTGAAACTTATTTTGTTGTGATCAAAAAAATAAGCACTTCCCATCAATTACAAAATTTTATTTTTTAATTTTTATTATTTTTTAATTAATTTTTTAATAAATAAAAATATGTATCAATTAATTATTAATTCTTAAAAATTAATATAAATTAATTGATAAATTAATACTTTTACTAATGAATTTATGGTATTTATCACATCCTCCAACTTAAGTTTTGCTCATCCTCGAGTAAAGAAAGAATTTAGTTTTAAATATCTTTTAACTTTAGAGTTTCGAATTCTAGCTAAGCAGTTTTCAAAATGGCCATTGATATTCAGTAGAGTATTAGTGAGATATATCATTGGGGTATTAATACTTATTAATAAAAAAATTAAGTAAAGAACATTAAATTTTTTTAAAACTTTTTCTAAATTATCCCACCATTATCTTTGAATTGTCTAAACTTTCATATAGGCAAGTGTATTGCTACTTTCGCCCTTTATTTATCGATTTTTATTTTTACATTGTCCACTTTTTGTTACGAATATCATTGCTTACTTAGGCAACGAAACTCGGTTACTCGATAGAAAATCAATTTTTTTTTTTTTAATATTGTACCACTATTGAGTGCCTTAACCCTTTAAGATTTCTATTTGATCCATGTAGCAAGTCTTGGGCCAATGACTTCCAAACCAGTTGGCTTTGGGGCACTAGGTATAGAATACCCCTTGGGCTTACTAACTCGGATCAAACAGACTACGACTTAAGACTAGCTTTACAACAAGCTTCTTTGCCCTTTCCACCTTTTAACACAAAACTCAATGCTTGCTTAGGCAAAGAAGCCCGGTTACTTAATGAGAAGTACTTGAAAACTATTTTATTTAATTTCTTATATGAAGAAACGTATAGTTATCCTACACAAGCCCATAAAAAGTAGACTTTTCTTTGATTAGTAGAAAAAAATAGAAATGATCAAAGAAAAAACTTTTTATATTCTAGACTTAACTCTTTATTGGATTTTTTTAATACTTGATTCCTCAATATCTCATAGATTCTCTGATCCGTGCATAAATTTTTTTTAAAAATACTTAGTTTAATTCGATTCTTAAGCATAATTGGGTATCTAAATACTAAATACTAACTTTTTTAAGGACTTAAAATTTTAAAATTTTTATTTTTCTCTCCTCCAACTTAATCGATATCATCCTCAATGGAGAATAAAAAATAAAGGATGTAATAAAGAACATGAAATAATACACCTGACTCAGTATATTTTTGGTCCAGCACATACCTTTGAAAATTTAAGCTCTCCCTCCAACTTATTCAAATTATTCTAAAAAGAAAATCAATTGAAAAGATTAATTAAACTAAAGAAAATTAAATTTTTGGTTGCCTCCCAATAAGTGCTAAGTTTACCATCTTCAGCCAGATACAATGCGGCTTACTATCCTATGTCAAATATTAGATTGATAAATTCCAATGGTTTTGGATTGTCAATCTTAGAAAGTTGATTTATAATCCCATTATTGATATGTTCATTATTAATTAGGGGAACATAGTTTGTGACCCCATTCTCAGACCCATGTTTATTAGGAATTTCTCCTATTTGTTCTTCTAAAATGCTCATGAATTGAGTTTTTGAATTAGGAGTTAAGTTTAATGCACAGATGGATTTAATTATGAAGGTAAATTAGTATAATTTTGCTTAAACAACTCAATTCACACTTTATTAAATGCCTCATGATTTTTATAAGAAGAACTAGCTTCTAGGGTTGAAGAAAATAGGACATTAGGTTTATAAGTCTTGGATAAATCATCTATTCTCTTTTTATTCTATGTCTATCTCATTTAAATTGGAACCAGCATCAGTACTAGTTCCTGGCTCGGGTTCTTCTATGTGGTTAGTCTCAGTACTAACCTGTTCCTCTAAATTTTTATTTTGGCTAGCATCAGTACTAGCTTCTCTCACCTGGTCTTGGTATGGGTCCAAACGAATCCTATAGCTTTGAAGTTCAAGAATTACTTTGGCATTCTCAAATTGGAGATTCTTAAGTGAGACATTAAATTAATAACAAGATGGTTGGTGGATATTAGGTGGGTAGTTTGAAATTGGTAGGTTTGACAGTTGATCTAGTTCTCCCCTCGTATTAGACTCAACTAATTATCCTATTTGAGCTTCTAGCTTGGCGATAGATTCTTATCGAGTCAAGATCAATTATTGTTGATTTAGAATTAATTATTAAAGTTGGTTAAATCTATCATCGACTAGATTGGTCTGTTGAGGAGGTGGGTATGATAGCTGGGTAAATTAACTAGGCTGACCATTATTAAAGGCATAGTTTTGATATTGGGTCCTATTTTGATAGTTTTGGATGGATGGAATTTGGATCTAAGACTGAGTCTATTGGGGTGTCTAAGAAAAATTATGGTGGTTGCTTCAATTTAGATTATATAAATTTGAAAATGGGTCATTAATTAATTTGGAGTAACCTTGAGTAGCTTGATCTTATTTTTGGATAAAAGATGAAAATTATGCAGTCGTAGGACATTTATTCACATGATGGATTGGGCTAAGTGATGTGAATTGTGCAGAAGATTGTTGACCTAGGATTAGAAGTTGATCTAATTTCTGAGCAAAACGGTCAACTTTATCTAATTTTTGGACTATTAGGTTCAGATCAGCTATTTGATTATTAGATTTAATATGAATCAACCATTCAATTAAGTTCAATTAAATCAAAAAAAATGATTTCCTACTGTGCATGTATTAGTGTAATCCTAATGTATGATTCAAAATTTTTTAGATTTTTTTTAAAATTTATATATATATTTATTATTTTATTATATTATTATTTTTTAATTTTTTAATTATTTTAATTATTATTTTTAATTTAATTTAATTATTTATTTTTAATATATTTTTTTAGTTAGTTTAATTTAATTTAATTTAATTTTTATTTTATTTTATTTTATTTTTAAAGTAAAAAAGAAAGAAATAAAAGTTCTAAAGAAGAGATCCTAAAGAGTTCTAGAGCTAAGAAGAGAGAGAAGAATTAGTTTTAATTAGTGATAATATTGGTTAGCAATCAAGTTGGTCAATCAATCCTAACTAAGGGTTATCCTAGATCTAGACAGCTTCTAACTAGCAAGGTCATCTTCAAGCCCTCCAAGTATAGGATCAACCAATCAACTGGCCAGGTAAGTGTAAGATCGGTAGGAGTCCCCCCGTTGCTTGCCTTAGACATCAATTATGCTTGGCTAGGTAAGCTAACGAAATCAATTAGAAACAACCTTCCTTTGGGCCCAGTCGTCCTTGAACCACTTTCCTAGTCACCAGTCAAATTGACTAATCCTAACCTGGTTCAACTCTTAGGATTTCTTATCCTATTAAGCTCGACCTCCTAGGGCTAATGTCTAATTGATTTTAAAATTAAAGGCTTAGATCAATGTAGGATGCTGGTTGGTTGTTTGTGGGCTAAGGAAGGGTGATCAAATCCCCACCTTATCTTGCTTAAATGGGTTGTGCCCTTAATTTGATTCAATATAATATGCGTATTCAAATTTTCAAGCAATGGGTTCTATGCAATTAAACTAGATGCATGTAATTGATTAAATTTTGAAAAGGTCACCTTGCCTCCAGCAATCATTCAAAAAAAAAAAATAAAATAAAAATAAAACTAATATAATGCATGCTCTAAATAGTTAGGATTTCTAATCTTATCATGAAACTTTTAATTAGGTTTAAATATTTTTTTTAAAATTAAATTAAAAATAAAGTAATAACTAAATAAATAAAAGAAAAAAATGACTAGAGTTAGGATTTACCTCACCAAGCAAAATTGAACTGGTTCTTTTTGTTCTTTAACCTCTTTTTCTACAAAATAAAAGAAAAAGTTAGTAAGTAATATTTACAAGAAAATAAAAATTTTATTTATAATTTATTTATAGAAAAATCAAAGACATCAAAAATTTAATATTCGTGCCTTCTCCGATAATGGCATTAAAAATTTGATAAGAACGCGATGTTGTCGTTAAGACACCATATTTATCAGTTTAATCTAACTTCTTAAAAAAATCAAAAATACATAGATAGCAGTGAGTTGGATCGAATCCACAGGGAAGATAGTATTTTTAGATTTAAAATCTTTAATTTTTTTTAAAAAAAGAAAAAAATTTAAAAATAGAATTTGAACTCAAAAATTAAAAATTAGAATTACGAAGTGAAAATTAAATTATGCAGAAAAGTAAACTTGGTACTAAGATCTACTAGTTAGATCTTAGCATCTACTTATAGTAAAATAAAGAGCAATAATTAAAGTTCAAAAATTAAATTATAATAAAAATAAAGAGTTGAAATCAAAGTGCAAAAAAAAATTATATTAATTAAAATTTTAGAATTTAAAAATATGAAATTTTAAAAAGAAAAAAAAAAAAAATTAGCCTGATCTCTGATCTTGGATTGACATTGAAAGAAAGATGGTGTAGAAGCCTATTTCTTCTTCTCAGCACCCATTGCTTTGAAGCAGCCATTAACCCAATGCCTAGCTTCATCCTATACCAAAGCTTCACGTTGATCGAAGATTATGAACTTTGGAGGCCTAAGATCTTATTTATAGGTGTTGGAAGGCTGGAAACATTTTCTGCAGGCAATGTGGGACTAAGGAGGTCTTCGATCGTAAAAATATGAAGAAATCCAAGTAAAAAATGGATTAAAAGGAGTCCTAGATAAATTCTATTGCTCTGGATGAAATCTGGCCGTCAGATATGGGTTAAACGATCTAAAAAATGCCAAAATCGGATGTGTATTATTCCAGATCAGGTTGGATTAAATTCTGGCTGTTGATCGCACGTTGATGGAGAAAATTTGGTCGTTGGATCGAGTTCTGAGTGTTTTAACCAAGTCAGGAGCTTCCTGGATCCTTGGATCATCTTCTGGGTTGAGCGCTACCATCGGATGGCACCTAGAGCTTGAATTAAAATTGGAATCAACCACCACTATCGGATCTTGACCGCAAGCAACCACAGCTACATGATCGCGCAATTACTGTTCTCATGGACCGCATGGATCGGCTGCACTACACACCGCAGCCAATCAGCACCTCTACCATCGAGTGAAAAGTCCAAAATATCCTATCAGCCATGATAGATTTTCTATAAACCCTTTAAGGGTCTAGGTCCATCATGTGTTGCTCCATCATTTACCGATTTCTGCTGAGCTGACGGTCCACGCCTAGATCATGGACCGACCGATGGATTCCATAACTGAGTCGGCTAGCATTGCTGCCTTGGTGCATTGGCTTGGTCGGCATGGGTCGATGCATTTGGATGCACCAACTGATATGGCACGGCGGCTTGAGCCAGCTGAGCTATATGTTATTTTTTATTTAATTTTTATTTATTTTATTTCTTTAAAAATTCATATCTTCTTCATTTTAGCTCTGTTTTGCATGAAACTTATTTTGTTATGATAAAAAAAATAAACTCTTTCCATTGATTATAAAATTTTATTTTTTAATCTTCATTATTTTTTAATTAATTTTTTAATAACTAAAAATATGAATTTTTTAAAAATATGTATCAATTAATTATTAATTCTTAAAAATTAATATAAATTAGTTGATAAATTAATACTTTTATTGATGAATTTATGGTACTTATCACATCCACCAACTTAAGTTTTGCTCATCCTCGAGTAAAGAAAGAATTTAGTTTTAAATACTTTTTAACTTTAGAGTTTTGAATTTTACCTAAGTAGTTTTCAAAATGGCCATTGATATTCAGTAGAGTATAAGTGAGATATATCATCAGGGTACTAATACTTATCAATAGAAAAATTAAGTAAAGAACATTAAATTTTTTCTAAACTTTTTCTAAATTATCCATCTTTATATTTGAATTGTCCAGACTTTCATATAGGTAAGTGTATTGCTACTTCCGCCCTTCATTTATTATTTTTTATTTTTACATTGCCCACTTTTTGACATGAATATCATTGCTTACTTAGGCAATAGAATCCGATTACTCAATAGGAAATCAATATATTTCTTTTTTAACGTTGTACCACTATTGAGTGTCTTAATCCTTTAAGCTTTCTATTTGATCTATGTAGCGAGTCTTGGGCCAATGACTTCCAAATCAGTTGGCTTAAGGATACTAGGTATAGAATACTCCTAGGGCTCACTAACTCGAATCAAGTAGGCTATGAGTTAAGACTAGCTTTTCAACAAGCTTCGTTGCCCTTTCCACCTTTTGACAGAAAACTCAATGCTTGCTTAGGCAAAGAGGCCCGGTTACTCAATGAGAAGTACTTAAAAACTATTTTATTTAATTTTTTATATAAAAAAATGTATAGTTACCCTACACAAGCCCATAAAAAGTAGATTGTTCTTTAATTAGTAGAAAAAATTAGAAATGATCAAAGAAAAAACTTTTTATGTTTTAGACTTAACTCTTTATTGGGTTTTCTTAATACTTGATTTCTCAATATCTCATAGATTCTCTGATCTGTGCATCAATTTTTTTTTAAAAATGCTTAGTTTAATTCGATTCTTAAGCATAATTGAGTGTCTAAATACTAAATACTAACTTTTTTGAGGACTTAAAATTTTAAAATTTTTATTTTTCTCCCCTCCAACTTAATCGATATTATCCTCAATGGCGAAGAAAAACTAAAGGGTGTAATAAAGAACATAAAAGAATACACCTGACTCAGTATATTTTTGGTCCAACACATACCTTTGAAAATTTAAGCTCTCCCTCCAACTTATTTAAATTATTCTATAAAAAAAATCAATTGAAAAGATAAATTAAACTAAAGAAAACTAAATATTGGGTTGCCTCCCAACAAGCGCTAAGTTTACCATCTTTAGGCAGACACAATGCGGCTTACTATCCTTTGTCAAATATTGGATTGACAAATTCCAATGGTTTTGGATTGTCAATTTTAGAAAGTTGATTTATAATTCTATTATTGATATATTCATTATTAATTAGGAGAACATAGTTTGTGACCCCATTCTCAGACCCATGTTTATTAAGAATTTCTCCTATTTGTTCTTCTAAAATGCTCATAAATTAAGTTTTTGAATTAGGAGTTAAGTTTAATGCATAGATGGATTTAATTATGAGAGTAAATTAGTGTGATCTTGCTTAAACATCTCTATTCATACTTTATTACATGCCACTTAATTTTTATAAGAAGAACTAGCTTCTAGGATTGAAGGGAACATGACATTAGGTTTATAAGTCTTGGGTAAATCATCTATTCTCTTTTTTTCTATGTCTATCTCATTTAAACTAGAACCAGCATCAGTACTAATTTCTGGCTCGGGTTCTTCTATGTGGTTAGTCTCAGCACTAATCTATTCCTCTAAATTTTTATTTTGGCTAGCATCAGTACTAGCTTCTCTCACCTGATCTTGGTATGGGTCCATAAGAATCCTATAGCTTTTAAGTTCAGAAATTACATTGGCATTCTTAAATTGAATATTCTTAAGTGAGATATTAAATTGATAATCAGATGGTTGGTGGATATTAGGTGGGTAGTTTGAAATTGATAGGTTCGATAGTTGATCTAGTTCTCTGCTCGTATTAGACTCAACTAATTATCCTATTTGAGCTTCTAGCTTGGTGATAGATTCTTATTAAGTTAAGATAGATTGTTGTTGATTTAGAATTAATTATTGAAGTTGGTTAAATTTATCATCGGTTAGATTGATCTGTTGAGGAGGTGGGTATGATAGCTGATTATTATATGATGGCTGGGTAAACTGACTAGACTGACCATTATTATAGGCATAGTTTTGATATTGGATCCTATTTTGATAGTTTTGGATCGATGAAATTTGGGTCTGAGCATGAGTCTATTGGGGTATCCAAGAAAAATTATGGTGGTTGCTCCAATCTAAATTATATAAATTTAAAAATAGGTCATTAATCAATTTGGAGTAACCTTAAGTAGTTTGAACTTATTTTTGGATAAAAGATGAAAATTATGCAGTCGTAGGACATTCGTTCACATGATGGGTTGGACTAAGTGATGTGAATTATGCAGGAGATTGTTGATCTAAAATTTGGAGTTGATCTAATTTTTGGGTAAGAAGGTCAACTTTATCTAATTTCTGGACTATTAAATATAGATCAGCCATTTGATTATCAAGTTTAATATGAATCAACCATTCAATTAAGTTCAATTAAATCAGAAAAAGTGATTTTCTACCGTGCATGTATTAGTGTAATCCTAATGTATGGTTCAAATTTTTTTTAATTTTTTTTATAATTTATATATATATTTATTATTTTATTATATTATTTTTATAATTTTTATAATTTTATAATTATTAATTTAATTTAATTTAATTTAATTATTTATTTTTAATATATTTTTTTAGTTAGTTTAATTTAATTTTATTTAATTTTTATTTTATTTTATTTTATTTTTGAAGAAAAAAAAGAAAGAAATAAAAGTTCTAAAGAAGAGATCCTAAAGAGTCCTAGAGCTAAGAAGAGAGAGAAGAATTAGTTTTAATTAGTAATAACGTTGGTTAGCAATCAAGTTGGTCAATCAATTATAACTAAGGGTTATCCTAGATTTAGATAGCTCCTAACTGCCAAGGTCATCTTCAAGCCCTCCAAGTATAGGATCAACCAATCAACTAGTCAGATAAGTGTAAGATCGGTGAGAATCCTCCTGTTGCTTTCCTTAGACATCAATTATGCTTGGCTAGGTAAGTCAATGGAATCAATTAGAAATTACCTTCCTTCGGGCCTAATTATCCATGAACCACTTTCCAAGACACCAGTCAAATTGACTAACCCTAATCTGATTCAACTCTTAGGGTTCCTTATCCTATTGAGCTCGAGCTCCTAGGACTGATGTCTAATTAATTTTAAAACTAAAGACTTAGATCAATGCAGGATGCTGATTGGTTGTTTGTGGGCAAAGAAAAGATGATCAAATCTCTACCTTATCTTATTTAAGTGGGTTATGCCCTTAATTTGATTCAATATGATATGCATTTTCAAATTTTCAAGCAAGGGGTTCTACGCAATTAAACTAGATGCATGTAATTGATTGAATTTTGAAAAGCTCACCCTACCTCCAGCAATCACCAAAAAAAATAAAAATAAAAATAAAACTAATATAATGCATGCTCTAAACAATAAGGGTTTCTAATCTTATCATGAAAATTTTAATTAGGTTTAAATATATTTTTTTCAAAATTAAATTAAAAATAAAGTAAATAAATAAATAAAAAGAAAAGAGGACTAGAGTTAGGATTGATCTCCCCAAGCAAAACTGAACTAGTTCTTTTTGTTCTTTAACCTCTTTTTCTACAAAATAAAAAAAAGGTTAGTAAGCAATATTTACAAGAAAATTAAATTTTATTTATAATTTATTTACAAAAAAATTAAAGAGATCAAAAATTTAATATCCGTGCCTTCTCCGATAATTGCATCAAAAATTTGATAAGAGTGCGATGTTGTCGTTAAGACACTGTATTTATCAGTTTAATCCGACTTCTTAAAATAATCAAAAATACATAGATAGCAGTGAGTTGGGTTAAATCGATAGGAAAGATAGTATTTTTAGATTTAAAATCTTTAATTTTTTTTGAAAGAAAAAAAAAATTAAAAATATAATTTGAAGTCAAAAATTAAAAATTAGAATTATGAAGTAAAAATTAAATTATGCGAAAAAGTAAACTTGGTACTAAAATCTACTAGTTAGATCTTAGCATCTACTTGTAGTAAAATAAAGAGAAATAATTAAAGTATAAAAATTAAATTATAATAAAAATAAAGTGCTAAAATCAAAGTGCAAAATAAAAAAATTATATTAATTAAAATTTTAGAATTTAAATACATAAAATTTTTAAAAAAAAGAAAATAAAATAAAATAGCTTGATCTCTGATCTTGGATCGACATTGAAAGAAAGATGGTATAGAAGTCCAGCTCTTATTCTCGGCACCCGTTGCTTTGAAGCAACTGTTAACCCAAAGCTTGGCTTCATCCTGTACCAAAGCTTCACGTAGATCGAAGATTATGAACTTTGGAGGCCTGGGGTCTTATTTATAGGTGTTGAAAGGCTGGAGACTTTTTCTACTGGCAATGTGGGACTGAGGAGGTCTTTGATCGTCAAAATATGAAGAAATTCGAGTGAAAATCATATTAAAAGGAGTTCTAGATGAATTCTATTGCTCTGGATAAAATCTGACCGTCAGATATGGATCAAACGGTCCAAAAAAGCCAAAATCGAATATGTATTAGTCCAAATTAGGTTGGATAAGATTCTGGTCCTTGATCGCATGTTGATGAAGAAAATCTGATCATCAAATTGAGTTCTGAGTATTTTAACCAAGTTGGGAGCTTCCTGGATCCTTGGATCGTCTTCTAGGTTGAGCGCTGCCATCGGATGGCATCTGGAGTTTGAATTAAAATTGGAACCAACCACCACCGTCGAATCTTGACTGCAAGCAACCACAGCTAAACGATCACGTAATTACTATTCTCGTGGACCGGCTACACTGCACACCGCAGCCAATCAGCGCCTCTATCATCGAGTGAAAAGTCCAAAATATCCTATGATCTGTGAAAGATTTTCTGTAAACCCTTTAAGGGTCTAGGTCCACCACGTGTCGCTTCGTGATTCACCGATTTCTACTGAGTTGACGGTCCTTGCCTGGATCGTGGATCGACTGACGGCTTCCACAACTGAGTCGGCTAGCATTACTGGCTTAGCGCATCGGCTTGGCTCGACGCATTTGGACGCACCGACTGATATGGCACGGTGGCTTGAGCCAGCTGAGCCGTATGTTATTTTTTATTTAATTTTTATTTATTTTATTTCTTTAAAAATTCATATCTTCTTTGTTTTAGCTCTACTTTACATGAAACTTATTTTGTTGTGATAAAAAAAATAAACTCTTTCCATTGATTATAAAATTTTATTTTTTAATTTTTATTACTTTTTAATTAACTTTTTAATAAAAAAATATGAATTTCTTAAAAATATGTATCAATTATATTAATTCTTAAAAATTAATATAAATTAATTAATAAATTAATACTTTTATTGATAAATTTATGGTACTTATCACATCCTTCAACTTAAGTTTTGCTCATCCTCGAGTAGAAAAAGAATTTAGTTTTAAATACCTTTTAACTTTAGAGTTTCGAATTTTGTCTAAGCAGTTTTCAAAATGGTCATTGATATTCAGTAGAGTATAAGTGAGATATATCATTAGGATATTAATACTTATTAATAAAAAAATTAAGTAAAGAACATTAAATTTTTTTTGAACTTTTTCTAAATTATCCCACCTTTATCTTTAAATTGTCTAAACTTTCATATAGGCAAGTGTATTGCTACTTCCGTCCTTCATTTATTGATTTTTATTTTTACATTGCTCAGTTTTTGACATGAATGTCATTGCTTACTTAGGCAACGAAATTCAATTACTCGATAGGAAACTAATATATGTTTTTTTTTAACATTGTACCACTATTGAGTGTCTTAACCCTTTAAGTTTTCTATTTGATCCATGTAGCGAGTCTTGGGCCAATGACTTCTAAATCAATTGGCTTTAAGGCACTATGTATAGAATACCCCTTGGGCTTACTAGCTCGAATCAAATAAGCTACGAGTTAAGATTAGCTTTACAACAAGCTTCCTTGCCCTTTCCATCTTTTGATACAAAACTCAATGCTTGCTTAGGCAAAGAGGCTCGATTACTCAGTGAGAAGTACTTGAAAACTATTTTATTTTATTTTTTACATAAAAAAATAGTTACCCTATGCAAGCACATAAAAGGTAGACTTTTCTTTGATTAGTAGAAAAAATTAGAAATGATCAAAGAAAAAAATATTTTATGTTCTAGACTTAACTCTTTATTGGATTTTCTTAATACTTGATTCTTCAATATCTCATAGATTCTATGATCTGTCCATTAATTTTTTTTAAAAAAGCTTAGTTTAATTCGATTCTTAAGCATAGTCTGGTGTCTAAATACTAAATACTAACTTTTTTGAGGACTTAAAATTTTAAAATTTTTATTTTTCTCTCCTCCAACTTAATCGACATTATCCTCAGTGGAGAAGAAAAAATAAAGGGTGTAATAAAGAACATGAAAGAATACACCTGACTCAGTATATTTTTAATCTAGCACATGCCTTTGAAAATTTAAGCTCTCCCTCCAACTTATTCAAATTATTCTGAAAAGAAAATCAACTAAAAAGATAAATTAAACTAAAGAAAACTAAATATTGGGTTGCCTCTCAACAAGCGCTAAGTTTACCATCTTCAGCTAGACACAATGCGGCTTATTATGCTGTGTCAAATATTAGATTGATAAATTTTAATGATTTTGGATTGCCAATCTCAAAGTTGATTTATAATCCCATTATTGATATATTCATTATTAATTAGGAAAACATAGTTTGTGACCCCATTCTCAGACCCATGTTTATTAAGAATTTCTCCTATTTGTTCTTCTAAAATGCTCATGAATTGAGTTTTTGAATTAAGAGTTAAGTTTAATGCATAGATGGATTTAATTATGAAGGTAAATTAGTGTGATGGTGAAGGGAAGGCCAGGATGCTCAGCATAATAAAAAAATAAAAAAAATAAAAAAGAAAAGAAAAGAAATGAAAAGGTAGTATGAAAGCTACCTTAATTCATGAGTATAACATTGAGAATGTATAGAAAATTGACCAAAATAGGTGATAAGAGAGGATACTTTTGTTCTTTTAATTTAATACTAAAATATTAATGTTAGTCATCACGAACACAAGTGCTATAGATCTTTGATGTACTCTAAGAAAGTTTTTAATTATATTGACTGATTTTGCTTCTGAAGCTCAATGCTTAGTTAACAGTATTTTCTAAACTTTTTGACCTTTAATCCTAGATTTTATCTTTGTGATGGATAATCTTATTAAAATAGGGTATTAAATAAAATATTGCTAAGGTACTAGCAATGACTAAGTTGGGGGGTGTGATAAGTGGTAAAAATATACTAATAAAAGTATTAAATTATAAAATAAATTAATCTATTTTATTAGAAATTGATATTTTTATTAATTTTATGTAGGAAAGAAGGCTACCAATGTGAAGATCTTATTTTTTTAAGTCTGATGAAAAAAATTTCAGGCAAAACGGACTTCAAACGAGCCCAGAATTGAATTTCCCAAAAAAAAAAGAAAAAAAAATCGCCGACGCAACGCTGACGTCAGCATTTTTCGTGGCGCACGGTGGACCAACCGAAGGGTATTTCAGGAATTTCACAGCAAGAAAAGTGCTCGGATTGGCTGAAGAACGCGGTGGTCCATGCAACACAGGGCTTGTGCACGGTCCACGAAGGGCAATTTGGGAATTCTGGCTGATCCAACGGGCAGTTTTCACTAAAGATTGATCGGACGGTCGAAACGAAGGCACTGATGGATGGCATCCATAGCTCCCGATCGAGATCCAATGGCTGAGATTCATCCTGACATTAAAAAATAGATTAGAAGGCTTCTTTCAATGCGATCGGACGGCCTAGATTTGATCCAACGGTTGATCCAACGGCTGATATTAAATCTGACTTGATCTGGGTTATTTTAAGAGGTTTTTGAGTGGTTTTTGGACCGTTTGATCAATATCTAATGGCCAGAATTATTCAGATCTTAATTTGAGTTGTTTTAGGAGTCTTAAACCTAATTTTTGATTGATTTTGGGGGAAATCAAACTCTTTATCTATAAAAATGAGTTTATTGTCGTGAAATCAAAAAAAAAATCAGAGAAAGAGAGAGAGAGATGGAAAGAGAGACAGGGAGAGAAAGAGAGAAATAGAAAGAGAGAGAGAAAGAGAGAGGAGAGAGGTAAGAGTAATTTGTAAAAAATAAAAAAGATTTTTGATTTTTTTTGATTTCTTTCGATGATCAAGACATCGATTAAGGAGCCTCTTCTTCTTCACCAAGTTCTCCACATCGAGAGCAGCAGACAATCAATTTCAACAATCAAACAATCTAATTTCTCTATGCTTTTTATTTTATTTGATTTACTATTTTTGAACTTGTTATCATGAACTAAATTTTCTTTTACTAAGGTTAAGGTGTAGCCACTCTTTTGATGCAATATTCAGTATGATTTATTTTTAAATTTTATTCATGAGGAGTATATAAATATGATCTTAATGCTTTTAGATTACTTGCCATCTTCTAATTGATCTGATGAACATAGATGTTACGGACCAAGTAGATCTATGTTAGTGCTTCTTGATTGTATACCTTGTATTATGAATCAAATTAGAATTCATATGCATGCGAGAATTTTAGTGTGCTTTGAACGCAGCGTATTTTAATTAGAGGGTTTCACAAAACCTAATGCATTAATATTTATTTAAATTATACCTGGATCAAAGGATAATTAATAAATATTAATAGTTTTACTATGCCTAGACCAAAGGATAGTGAATAAATTAGGAGACTCTACCATCACATGAAATAAAATTAATCTAAAAATCTGAATATTGTATTGACTGAGTTGGTGAACCGATTGCCTTAGTAATCCATTGCTCTTGAGTTTAAAATCCTAATAATTTACACTCTCTCTATTTAATTAAAAACTTTTAATTATTTTTTTATTTTCTTTAATTTCTTATTTTCATAAATTGATCTTCTAAATAAAGCATAGGAAAGAGTTTTTCAGTACTTATTTTTCAATCCTCTAGGGATGATACTCTACTCATTCACTTTATTACTTGATCGACTGGTGCACTTGCCATAGCTATAAATTAGCACGCATCATCAAATACTGGATTGATAAATTTCAATGGTTTTGGATTGCCAATCTCAGAAAGTTGATTTATAATCTCATTATTGATATATTCATTGTTAATTTTAGGGACATAATTTGTGATCCCGTTCTCAGACCCTTGTTTGTTAAGAATTTCTCCTATTCTAAAATACTCATGAATTGAGTTTTTGTTTTATAAGTTAAGTTTGATTCAATGGATGCCGGAATGGTGACTAAAGGTAGTTTTAATTCTGAAGGTACATTAACGTGATGTTGTTTAAATAACTCTATTGATATTTCATTACATACAACTTGATTAGGATTCAAGTCTGATGCAATAGTTATAGATAAGGTTTCCTGTGAACCTAAATACTCAGGGAGGGGTTTCAACTCTACTTTGGGTTCCTCTTCTTTTGATGACTCAGGTGATGGTTTAGTCATTTCTATGAATGGTTCAGTGGGAGGCTCAACAGACTCAGCACTCAAGTCTTCTCTAGTGTTGGGTGTATTTACCTTATTATCCACTTGTTTTCCTGATCTCAAGGAATAAATAGCATTAACTTGATTAATGTAGTTTCCTTGGAATGCTCTACCATTTTGATTCTTGGAGTTGGGTTCAGGTTAGCTAGGTAGCCTACCTCATTCACGTTCACTTATGGTAGATGCCAGTTGACCAATTTCTAAGTGGGCAATGGCCTAAGAATTTGAATTCAAAATTTGGCCCGTGGTTTGTATGAAATTGCTTAAGGTAGCATTAATGTCAGCATTAGATTTGGCTAGGGTTTCCAGGCTTTTCTCTAAAGAACTAATTTTCTTTTTTATTAATATTAAAGCCTGGTGGTGGCAAGGTGTTTATCATAGGATTAGGACTTGGGTTTTGTTGATTAAAACTTGGATTGCTTGCATTTGGATTTTGTAACCATAAAAAATTTGGATGATTCCTCCAATCTGAATTGTAAGTGGGTGCATAGGGATTGTTCAACAGTCTCTGATATGTGGCATCATTCACTTATGCACATCCATTATCTAATTAGTTCTTTGGGAGGGGACATTCCTCAAGGACATGGTCTAGTGCATTGCACCCGTTGCACATGGGTGCAGATACTTGGTTCACACTGGCTGATCTCTGAAGTTCTAAGGCCTCTAGCCTACGTGTCAACATTGCAATTTTGGCTTCTGTAGCTAGGAAGGTTTGGTAAATTCCACCTCTTGAAGGTGTGGATTTTTTTGGTTTCCTAGTTATTTCCCATTGTAAACTTTTCTTGGCTAGGTCTTCTAAAAATTGTCAGGTTTCATTTGGTTCTTTGTACATAAATTATCCCTAGCACATGGACTCTAGCATTGTTTGGAAATTTGAATCTAACCCTTCATAAATTATTTGGTATAGCCTCCAAGTTTTTATTCCATGGTGTGGGCATTGGGTCAAGAGGTTCTTGAATTGATCAAAGTATTTCCAAAATGATTCACTAACTAGTTGATAGAATTGGTTTATTTCATTTCTAATTCTAGCTATTTTATGATGAGAAAAATATTTTTTTAAGAATATTCTCATAAAGCCCTCTCAGGTCATAATAGATTGATTTGAAAGACTATAAAGCCATTTTTTGGCATTATCCTTAAGGGCAAAATTGATTAATCTCAGTTTGATTTCGTTCTCTGACAATTATTATAGTTTCATGACTGCACAAATCTCTTCAAATTTTCTAATGAATATATATGCATCCTCTATTTCTGTGAATTTTGGAAGCATATTAATGATTTGAGGTTTAATTTCAAAGTTTTTTACTATGGGTTGGGGCAACCTGATACAAGAGGGTTGGACGGAGCCAACTAGATAACATAAATTCTTAAGAGTTTGATGCTGAGACTGATTTGCTAAATTCATTGTGGATGTTGAGGTTGTAGGGTCTGAAATAGAAACTAAATCCATTTTGACTAGTCGACCTAAAATTCTTCTCCACACGGGTGTTGGAGAATTTACTATATTCTCAGTATCCTTAATTTTTTTATTTATTTATTTATTTTATTTTTGAAGAAAAAAATAAAAAAAATAAAAGTTCTGAAGAAGACGTCCTAAGGAGTCCTAGAACTAAGAAGAGAGAGAAGAATTAGGTTTAATTTAGTTTGATGTTGGTTAGTAATCAAGTTGGTCAATCAATCCTGACAAAGGGTTATCCTAGATCTAGACAGCTCCTAACTATCAAGGTCACCTTCAAGCCCTCTAAGTGTAAGATCAGCTAATCAACTGGCCAGGTAAGTATAAGGTTGATGGGAGTCCCCCCGTTGCTTGCTTTAGACACCAATTATGCTTGGCCAGGTAAGCTAATGGAACCAATTTGAAACCACCTTCCTTCGGGCCCAATCGTCCCTGAACCATTTTCCTAGACACCTATCAAATTGACTTATCCTAACCTGATTCAACTCTTAGGGTTCCTTATCTTATTAAGCTTGAGCTCCTAGGGCTGATGTCTAATTGATTTTAAAATTAAAGGTTTAGGTCAATGCAGGATGCTGGTTGGTTGTTTGTGGGCCAAGAAAGGGTGATCAAATCCCCACCTTATCTTGTTTAATTGAATGTTGCCCTTAATTTGATTTAATATGAATATGCAGAATAAATTTTAATAAAGGATTCTATACAATTTAAACTAGATGCATGCAACTAATTGAATTCTAAAAGACTTATCTTGCCTCCAGCAATCACTAAAAAAATAAAATAAAAATAAATCTAATATGATGCATGCTCTAAACAGTTAGAATTTCTAATCTTATCATAAAACTTTTAATTAGATTTAAATGAATATTTTTTAAAATTAATTTAAAAATAAAGTAAATAAATAAATAAATAAAAAGAAAAGAGGACTAGGGTTAGGATTGATCTCACCAAGCAAAACTCCTGGTTTCTTTTACTCTTTAATCTCTTTTTCTGCAAAATAATAAAAAAATTAGCAAGCAATATTCATAAGAAAATAAAATTTTATGTATAATTTATTTATAGAAAAATCAAAGAAATCAAAAATTTAATGTCCGTGCCTTCTCCGACAATGATGCCAAAAACTTGGTGCATTTACCAAAATTATTTTTAATTTATTTAAAATAAATCAAAGAAATCAAAATTAAAAATCAAAAATAATCTTCAGCAATGGTGCCAAAAATTTGATAGGAACACGATGTTGTCGTTAAGACAACATGTTTATTAGTTTAATTCAACTTCTTAAAGTAATTAAAAATCCATAAACAGTAGTAAGTCGGGTCAAATCCATAGGAAAGATAGAATTTTTAGATTTAAAATCATTTATTTTCTTAAAAAGAAAATTTAAAAATAGAATTTGAAGTCAGAAATTTAGAATTATGAAGTGAAAATTAAATTATGCAGAAAAATAAACTTGGTACTAAAATCTACTAGTTAGATCTTAGCATCTACTTGCAATAAAATAAAAAGTAATAATTAAAGTATAAAAATTAAATTGCAATAAAAATAAAGAGCATAGAAATAAATATTATATTAATTAAAATTTAAAATTTAAATATATAAAATTTAAAAAGAAATAAAATAAAATAGCTTGATCTCTGATCTTAGATCGGCATGGGTGGAAAGATAGTGTAGAAGCTCAGCTTTTCCTTTCAGCACCAGTTGCCTCGAAGCAGCCATTAACCTAGAGCCTAGCTTTACCCTATACTAAAGCTTTACCTTGATCGAAGATGTCGATTTCTAGAGGCTTGGGGGTCCTTAAATAGATGTTGGAGGGCTAGAGGATTTTCTTCTGGGCAATGTAGGACTAAGGGCTATTTTAATCGTAAAAATAGGAAGAAATCCGAGTGAAATTTGGATTAAAATAGCCTCCAAACAAATTTTGTTGAGTTGTTTTAATTCTGGCCATCAGATGGTGATCCGATGCTTCCAAAAATACCAAAAATGGACGTGTAATGGCCCAGATCAAATCAGATTAAATTCTGACCATTGGATCATGCTTGATGGAGGAAATTAGGCCATTGATCGCGCACCTGAGAGTCTGATCGCCATTGGGAGCTTTCTGGACCATCGGATTGAAGCTGGAATCAAGCGCTGCCATCCGATGGCGATTCGGGTGAAATCAAAAATCAAATCAGAGTTGGAATAAACCTTGACCATCCGATCTTGACCGCAAGCAACCACCACCATACGATCGTGCATTTACTGTTCCAATGAACCGCGTGGACCAACTTCACCATACACCGTAACCAATCAGCGCCACCTATTGATGGACGAAAAGACCAAAATGCTCTATGAGCCATGATTGATTTTCTGTAAACCCTTTAAGGGTCTAGGTCCGCCACGTGGCAAGCTTTCATTTGCCCATTTTTGCTGAGTTGGCGGTACACACTGTGCTGTAAACCGACGGAAGGCATCGGGGCTTGAGTCGGCTAGCATGGCTGGCTTGATGTGCTGGCTTCGTCAGCTTTGCTCGATGCATTTGGATGTGCCGGTTGCTGTGGCATGGCGGCTTGAGCGAGCCATATTTTATTTTTCATTTAATTTTTTTATTTTGTTTCTTTAGAAATTCATATCTTTTTTGTTTTAGCTCCATTTTGCTCAAAACATATTTCATTATGATCAAAAAAATAAACTCTTTCTATTAATATTAAAATTTTATTTTTTATTTTTATTATTTTTTAATTAATTTTTTTAATTAATAAAATATGAATTTTTTAAAAATATGTATCAATTAATTATTAATTCTTAAAAATAAGCATAAATTAATTGATAAATTGATATTTTTATAGATAAATTTATGGTACTTATCACAAAACTATCAAAATAGGATTCAATATCAAAACTATGCCTATAATAATGGTCAGCCTAGTCAGTTTACCCAACCATTATATAACAACCAGCTATCATACCCACCTCCTTAACAGACCAATCTAGCCAATGATAGATTTAACCAACTTCAATAATTAATTTTGAATCAACAACAATCGATGTTGACGCAACAAGAATCTATTGCCAAGCTAGAAGCTCAAATAGGATAATTAGTTGAGTCTAACACGAGGAGAGAACTAGATCAACTGTCGAACCTACCAATTTCAAACTACCCACCTAATATCCACCAACCATCTAATTATTAATTTAATGTCTCACTTAAGAATCTCCAATTTGAGAATGCCAAAGTAATTCCTGAACTTAAGAGCTATAGGATTCTTATGGACCCATACCAAGATCAGGTGAAAGAAGCTAGTACTGATGCTAGCCAAAATAAAAATTTAGAGAAATAGGTTAGTACTGAGACTAACCACATAGAAGAATCCGAGCTAGGAACTAGTACTAATACTGGTTCCAGTTTAAATTACTTCTTTAACTCATTACATTCATTAGCAAATAATTCTATCTTTTATCACTTGTCCGATCTATCTTGCTCAAGATTTTCTTTTTGACACATAATTTTTTTTTTAATTATTCTACATTGTTTAAAAGGAGAAAGAAAAATAAAGGATGCAATAAAGGGGAATACATCTGATTTGGTTCAGTCTGGTTCTTTGGAGCTTTGAAATTTTGTTAGAGCTTTCATTAATTTTCCTCTATAAAATTAAAAATACACACCAAAGCAGTAAAAGAGCAACCATAAATTACTGAAAAATAAAAGAAAAAAAAAATGATCAAAACTAAAAGGAAAAGAAATAACCTATCTAGTAGTTCTGATTTATAGTCTTCAGCTTGACTTTCTTTGAGTTCTAAAGTGGATCAATCAGGTGCCACTTCAATTGGAATACTTTCATGTTTAATCGAGTCTTCTTTCAATTTGACATTGCTCGCTTTTATAGTCTCAAACCTATTTTCTACAGAATTCTCATATAATGGATTGTCAATAATATCAATTAGAAAACAAGTTTGATTATCATCAATATGTTTAGTATCTTTGAAAACATTAAAAGTAACTTGCTCGTCTTGGACTCTAAGAATTAATTTTTCTTGTTGAACATCTATTAAGGCTCCTCTAGTAGCTAAAAAGGGTCTCACTATAATAAGGGGTACATCATAATTTTATTCCATATCAAGAATAATAAAATCAATAGGAAAAATAAACTTGTTTACCTTTACCAAGACATCCTCCACTATACCTCTTGGATATTTAATGGATCTGTCGGCTAATTGAAGAGTAATAGTGGTAGGCTTTGGTTCTCCTAGACCCAGTTTCCTGAAAATAGAAAAGGCATTAGATTAATGCTTGCTCCTAAATCACATAAAACTTTATCAAAATTATAATCACCAATAATGCAGGGGATAGTAAAACTCCCTGGGTCTTTTAGCTTCTGTGGTAATTTATTTTGAAGTATTGCTGAGCATTCTTCATTCAAATTTATTCTCTCATGCTCCTTCAGCTTTTTTTTATTTGTTAAAATTTCTTTGAGAAACATGGCATACCTAGGCATTTGAGTAATAGCATCTACAAAAGGAATATTAATATGTAAATTCTTTAAAATTTTAAAAAAGTTAGAAAATTCCTTATCTGGATGCTGTATTTGTCTCTCTGGGAATGGTAGTGGCGGTACGTAGGGCTTCACATTTGGATCAGCAAATCGTATACCTGGAGACCATCCATCTGCTGGTTGTTTTGGTGACTGACAAATTTTAGTTGATGGTTCCTTATTTATAGTTGGCTCTTCAGTCTCATTCTTCTGATGTGGCTCCTCTAGCTTTGTACCACTTCTTAGGATGATAGCATTGACTTGCTCCCTTGGATTTGTCTCCGTGTTGCTGGGCAAGGATCCCTGAGGTCTCTCAGAGATTATTTTAGCCATTTGTCCTATTTGCATCTCCAAGTTTTGAATTGCTGCTGTTTGGTCCTGCCTAAGTTTGGCTTCTAAATTTTTTATAGTTGCTTCTTGGTTTTGCATAAATTTGACCATCAGCTCTTCCATGTTGGACTTCTTTTCAGGTACTTAAAATCTCGGGGGTGGCTGTTGTGCTGCATTTTGATTACTCCATGAGAAATTTGGGTGCTGCCTCCACCCTTGATTGTATGTGTTGGAGTAGGGATTGTTTTGTTGCATCCTAAATAAATTACCAATATAATTAGTTGTATCAGTTGTTTTAGCAAAAGGATTACCTGTCTGGCAATTGTTCGTATCGTGTCCTCCACACAGGTCACAAGCAATGCTCTGAACATGCATAGCTGTTCCCTTTAAGTTGTTGACTTCGACTCTAAGGGCTGCAATTTCAGCTAATAAGGTTGGCACACAATCTACTCCCTGCATAACTGCTAGTCTTTTTGGCATCATACGTTCTGTCTGCCATTGATAGTTATTTGATGCCATCTCATCGATCAGATTAAAAGCTTCTTCCTTTGTTTTTCGATTAATGGTTCCTCCTGCTGCTTCATCAATCATAGAACGATTAGTAGGAGATAAACCATTATAGAAAGTTTGTACCTGAAGCCATACGGGTAGTTGATGATGTGGACATCTCCTCAGCAGTTTCTTGAAATGCTCCCAAGCCTCATATAGTATTTCCATGTCCATCTGCATAAAAGAAGTGATATCGTTGCGCATCTTAGCAGTCTTGGAAGGTGGAAAGTACTTAGCTAAGAATTTTTGGATTAGGACATCCCAAGTTGTGATAGAACCTGCAGGAAGAGAATGAAGATAATTTTTAGCTTTATCCCGTACAGAGAAAGAAAATAATCTTAGTCTAATAGCATCATCCGACACCCCATTAATTTTAAAAGTATCACAAAGTTCAAGAAAATTAGAAATATGGGCATTCAGATCATCATGCTTGTGTCCACTGAATTGGACAGTTGATTGAATCATCTAGATCATCGTCGATTTTATTTCGAAGTTATTTGCTCGTACAGGCGGTCTCCTGATGCTCGAAGCTGCATCGGCTACAGATGGTGTGATGTAATCATTTAATGGACGATGTACTAATCGAATAGCTTCATGCTGTCCTTCAGTCATCATATCCACTCCTAGATTGATGTCGTTAGGATCTTTAGCTGCCATGTTTCTCTCTTGTTGTAGTCTTCTAATGGTTCTTTCAATTTCTGGATCTAAATGTAGTAAGTTACTATGTCTAGTACGTGTCATGCACTAAACTTTTTTTTTTAAATAATAAAAATTGAAAATAAATTTTTAAAGTAAAGCTAGGATCAAAATTTTAATATTATTTTAGACACAATCCCCGGCAACGGTGCCAAAAACTTGATGCATGCTAATTTATAGCTATGGCAAGTGCACCAGTCAATCAAGTAATAAAGTGAATGAGTAGAGTATCATCCCTAGAGGATTGGAAAATAAGTACTGAAAAGCTCTTTCCTATGCTTTATTTAGAAGATCGATTTATGAAAATAAGAAATTAAAGAAAATAAAAAAATAATTAAAAGTTTTTAATTAAATAGAGAGAGTGTAAATTATTAGGGTTTTAAACTTAAGAGCAATGAATTACTAAGGCAATCGGTTCACCAACTCAGTCAATACAATATTCAGATTTTTAGATTAATTTTATTTCATGTGACGGTGGAGTCTCCTAATTTATTCGCTATCCTTTGATCCACGCATAGCAAAACTATTAATATTTATTAATTACTCTTTCGTCCAGGTGTAATTTAAATAAATATTAATGCATTAGGTTTTATGAAATCCTCTAATTAAAATACGCTGCGTCCAAAGCCCACTAAAATTTCCGCATGCATATGAATTCTAATTTGATTCATAATACAAGGTATATAATCAAGAAGCATTAACATAGATGTACTTGCTCCATAACATCTATGTTCATCAGATCAATTAGAAGATGGCCAGTAATCTAAAAGCATTAAGATCAGATTTATATACTCCTCATGAATAAAATTTAAAAATAAATCATATTGAATATTGCATCAAAAGAGTGGCTACACCTTAACCTTAGTAAAAGAAAATTTAGTTCATGATAACAAGTTCAAAAATAGTAAATCAAATAAAATAAAAAGCATAGAGAAATTAGACTGTTTGATTATTGAAATTGATTGTTTGCTGCTCTTGATGTGGAAAACTTGGCAAAGAAGAAGAGGCTTCTTAATCGATGTCTTGATCGTCGAAAAAAATCAAAAAAAATCAAAAATCTTTTTTATTTTTCACAAATTACTCTTACCTCTCTCCTCTCTCTTTCTCTCTCTCTTTCTATTTCTCTCTTTCTCTCCCTGTCTCTCTTTTCATCTCTCTCTCTCTTCTTTCTCTAATTTTTTTTTTGGTTTCACGACAATAAACTCTTTTTTATAGATAAAGAGTTTGATTTCTCCCTAAAATCCATCAAAAACTAGGTTTAAGACTCCTAAAACAACTCAAATTAAGATCTGAATAATTATGGCCGTTAGATATTGATCAAATGGTCCAAAAATCACTCAAAAAGCCCTTAAAATAACCCAAATCAAGTCAGATTTAATATCAGCCGTTGGATCAACCGTTGGATCAAATCTGGGCCGTTCGATCGCGTTGAAAGTAGCCTTTTGATCTATTGTTTAACGTCAGGATGAATCTCAGCCATTGGATCTCGATCGGGAGCTATGGATGCTATCCATCAGTGCCTTCGTTTCGGCCGTCCGATCAAGCTTTAGTGAAAATCGCCCGTTGGATCAGCCAGAATTCCCAAATTGCCCTCCGTGGACCGTGCGCGAGCCCGGTGTTGCATGGACCGTCGCATTCTTCAGCCAATCCGAGCACTTTTTTTGTTGTGAAATTCCTGAAATACCCTTCGGTTGGTCCACCGTGCATCGTGAAAAATGCTGACGTTATCCTGACGTCAGCGCTGCATCGATGATTTTTTTTTTTAAATTTAATTTTGGGCTCGTTTGAAGTCCGTTTTGCCTAAAATTTTTTTCATCAGAACCAGAAAAATAAGATCTTCACATTGGTGGCTTTCTTTTCTATATAAGATTAATAAAAGTATCAATTTCTAATAAAATAGATTAATTTATTTTATAATTTAATACTTTTATTAGTATATTTTTACCACTTATTATTTGACATAGGATAGTAAGTTGCATTATGTCTGGCTGAAGATGGTAAACTTAGCGCTTATTGAAAGGCAACCTAATATTTAGTTTTCTCTAGTCTAATTTATCTTTTAAGTTGATTTTCTTTTTAGGATAATTTGAATAAGCTGGAGGGAAAGCTCAAATTTTCTAAGGTATGTACTAGACCAAAAATATACTGAGTTAGGTGTATTCTTTCATATTCTTTATTATACCCTTTATTTATTTTTTCTCTATTAAGGACAATGTCGATTAAGTTGGAGGGGAGAAAAATAAAAAGTTTAAAATTTTATGTCCTCAAAAAAGTTAGTATTTAGTATTTAGACACCTGATTATTCTTAAGAATCGAATTAAACTAAGCATTTTTAAAAAAAAATTGATGAATAGATCAGAAAATCTATGAGATATTGAGGAATCAAGTATTAATAAAATTCAATAAAGAGTTAAGTCTAGAACATAAAAAAATTTTCCTTGGAGCATTTCTAATTATTTCTACTAGCATCAAAGAAAAGTCTATTTTTTATAGGCTTGTGTAGGGTAACTATACGTTTCTTCGTATAAAATTTTTTATTTTAATAAAATAGTTTTAAGTACTTCTTACTGAGTAATTGAGCCTCTTTGCCTAAGCAAGTATTGAGTTTTGCATCAAAAGATGGAAAGGGCAAAGAAGCTTGTTGTAAAGCTTGTCTTAACTTATAGCCTATTTGATTCGAGCTAGTAAGCCCGAGGGGTATTCTATACCTAGTCCCTTAAAGCCAACTGGTTTGAAAGTCATTGGCCCAAGACTCGCTACATGGATCAATTAGAAAGGTCAATGGATTAAGATACTTAATAGTGGTACAACATTAAGCAAAAAAAAAATATTGATTTTTCATCGAGTAACTGAGTCCTATTGCCTAACTAAGCAATGATATTTGGGTCAAAAAGTAGACAATATAAAAATAAAAATTAAATAAATGAAGGGTGGAAGTAGCAATACACTTGTCTATATGAAAGTTTAGATAAATCAAAGATAAAGGTAGGATAATTTAAAAAAAGTTTAGAAAAAATTAATGTTTTTCATATAATTTTTCTATTGATAAGTATTAATACCCCAATGATATATCTCACTTAAGCTCTACTGAATATCAATGACCATTTTGAAAGCTGTTTAGGTAAAATTCGAAACTCTAAAGTTAAAAGGTATTTAAAACTAAATTCTTTCTTTATTCGGAGATGAGCAAAGCTTAAGTTGAAGAGTGTGATAAGTACCATAAATTTATCTATAAAAGTATCAATTTATCAATTAATTTATGCTTTTTTTAAAATTAATAATTAATTTATACATATTTTTGAAAAAAATATATTTTTGTTAATTAAAAAAATTAATTAAAAGAATAATAAAAATAAAAAATAAAATTTTAATATCAATAAAAAGAGTTTATTTTTTTGATCATAATGAAATAAGTTTCGAGCAAAATAGAGCTAAAATGGAAAAGATATGAATTTTTAAAGAAATAAAATAAAAAAATTAAATAAAAAATAACATATGGCTCAGCCGACTCAAGCCGCCATGCCACAGCAATCAGTGCATCCAAACGCATCGAGCCAAGCCGACCAAGCCGACGTGCCAAGTCAGTCATGTTAGCCGACTCAAGCCCAAAAGCCATCCGTCGGTCTACAGCATAGTGTGAACCGCCAGCTTAGTAAAAATGGGCGAATGAAAGCTTGCCACGTGGTGGACCTAGACCCTTAAAGGGTTTATAGAAAATCCATCGTGGCTCACAGAGCATTTTGGTCTTTTCATCCATCGATAGGTGGCACTAATTGGTTGCGGTGTATGGTGAAGTCGGTCCACACGGTTCATTGGAATAGTAAATGCACGATCGTATGGTGGTGGTTGCTTGCGGTCAAGATTTATTCCAACTCTGATTTGATTTTTGATTTCACTCGGATCACCATCGGATGGCAGCGCTTGATTCTAGCTTCGATCGAACGGTCCAGAAAGTTTCCGACGGTGATCAGACTCTCAGGCATGGGATCAATGGCCTAATTTCCTCCATCAAGCATGATTCAATGGTCAGAAATTAATCTAACTTGATTTGGGCCATTATATGTCTATTTTTGATATTTTTGGAAGCATCAGATCACTATCTGGTAGCCAGAATTAAAAGAACTCAATGGAATTTATTCAGGGGATATTTTAATCCAAATTTCACTCAAATTTCTTTCTATTTTCATGATTAAAATACCCCTTAGTCCCACATTGCCCAGAAGAAAATCCTCCAGCCCTCCAACATCTATTTAAGGATCCTTAGGCTTGTGGAAATCGACATCTTCGATCAAGGTGAAGCTTTGGTACAGGGTAAAGCTAGGCTCTGTGTTAATGGCTACTTTGAGGCAACTACTGTCGAAAAGAAAAGCTGAGCTTCTACACCATCTTCCCACCCATGCCGATCCAAGATTAGAGATCAGGCTATTTTATTTTATTTTTTTTAAATTTTATGTATTTAAATTTTAAAATTTTAATTAATGTAATATTTATTTTTATACTCTTTAATTTCATACTCTTTATTTTTATTATAATTTAATTTTTGCACTTTAATTATTGCTTTTTATTTTATTGTAAGTAGATGCTAAGATCTAACTAGTAGATCATAGTACCAAGTTTATTTTTCTGCATAATTTAATTTCCACTTTGCAATTCTAAATTTTTGACTTCAAATTCTATTTTCAAATCTTTTTTTTTTTTTTAAAAATTAAAGATTTCAAATCTAAAAATATTATCTTTCCTATGGATTCAACCCGACTCACTACTATCTATGAATTTTTAATTATTTTAAGAAGTCAGATCAAATTGATAAACACGGTGTCTTAACGACAACATCGCATTCCTATCAATTTGGATAGATGGAATTTGGGTATGAGCCTGAGTCTGTTGGAGTGTTCAAGAAAAATTATGGTGGTTGCTCTAATCTGGATTATATAAATTTAAAAATGGGTCATTAATCAATTTGGAGTTACCTTGAGCAGCTTGAACTTATTTTTAGATAAAAGATAGAAATTATGCAGTCGTAGGACATTCATTCACATGATGGGTTGGGCTAAGTGATGTAAATTATGCAGAAGATTGTTGACCTAGGATTAGGAGCTGATCTAATTTTTGGGCAAGAAGGTCAACTTTATCTAATTTTTGGACTATTAGGTTCAGATCAGCCATTTGATTATCAGGTTTAATATGAATCAACCATTCAATTTAGTTCAATTAAATCAGAAAAAGTGATTTCCTATCATGCATGTATTAGTGTAATCCTAATGTATGGCTCAAAATTTTTTAATTTTTTTTAAAATTTATATATATATTTATTATTTTATTATATTATTATTTTTTAATTTCTTTAATTTTTTTAATTATTATTTTTAATTTAATTTAATTATTTATTTTTAATATATTTTTTTAGTTAGTTTAATTTAATTTAATTTAATTTTTATTTTATTTTATTTTATTTTTTAAGAAAAAAATAAAATTTCTAAAGAAGAGGTCCTGAAGAATCCTAGAGCTAAGAAGAGAGAGAAGAATTAGTTTTAATTAGTGATAATGTTGGTTAGCAATCAAGTTGGTCAATCAATTTTAACTAAGGATTATCCTAGATCTAGACAGCTTCTAACTATCAAGATCATCTTCAAGCCCTCCAAATATAGGATCAACGAATCAACTGGCTAAGTAAGTATAAGGTCCGTGGGAGTCCCTCAGTTGCTTGCCATAGACATCAATTGTGCTTAGTCAGATAAGCTAATAGAATCAATTAGAAACCACCTTCCTTCAGGCTCAGTCATCCTTGAACTACTTTTCTAGACACCAGTCAAATTGACTAACTCTAATCGAATTCAACTCTTATAGTTCCTTATCCTATTGAGCTTGAGCTCCTAGGGCTGATGTCTAATTGATTTTAAAATTAAAGATTTAGATCAATGCAGGATGTTGGTTGATTGTTTGTGGGCCAAGGAAGGATGATCAAATCCCCACCTTATCTTATTTAAGTGGGTTATAACCTTAATTTGATTCAATATGATATGCAT
The DNA here is from genome assembly GCA_006176705.1 of Cocos nucifera. Lineage (NCBI taxonomy): Eukaryota > Viridiplantae > Streptophyta > Magnoliopsida > Arecales > Arecaceae > Cocos > Cocos nucifera. The sequence continues at coordinate 167,190 of QRFJ01001134.1, forward strand.
ATTCAAATTTTCAAGCAAGAGGTTCTATGCAATTAAACTAGATGCATATAATTGATTAAATTTTGAAAAGCTCACCTTGCCTCCAGCAATCACCAAAAAATAAAATAAAATAAAAATAAAACTAATATAATGCATGCTCTAAATAGTTAGAATTTCTAATCTTATCATGAAACTTTTAATTAGGTTTAAATATATATATATTTTAAATTAAATTAAAAATAAAGTAAATAAATAAAAAGGAAAGAGGACTAGAGTTAGGATTGATCTCACCAAGCAAAACTGAACTGGTTCTTTTTGTTCTTTAACCTCTTTTTCTACAAAATAAAAAAAAAAGTTGGTAAGCAATATTTACAAGAAAATAAAAATTTTATTTATAATTTATTTATAGAAAAATCAAAGAGACTAAAAATTTAATATCCATGCCTTTCCCGATAATGGCGCCAAAAACTTGATAAGAGCGCGATGTTGTTGTCAAGACACCGTATTTATCAGTTTAATCCAACTTCTTAAAATAATCAAAAATACGTAGATAGCAGTGAGTTGGATCGAATCCACAGAAAAGATAGTGTTTTTAGATTTATAATTTTAATTTTTTTAAAAGAAAAAAAAAATTTAAAAATAGAATTTGAAGTCAAAAATTAAAAATTAGAATTACAAAGTGGAAATTAAATTATGTGGAAAAGTAAGCTTGGTACTAAGATCTACTAGTTAGATTTTAGCATCTACTAGAGCAATAATTAAAGTACAGATATTAAATTATAATAAAAAGAAAGAGCTCAAATCAAAGTGCAAAAAAAGTAAAATTTATATTAATTAAAATTTTAGAATTTAAATATATAAAATTTAAAATAAAATAAAATAAAATAAAATAGCCTGATCTCTGATCTTGGATCGATATTGAAAGAAAGATGGTGTAGAAGCCCAGCTCTTCTTCTAGGCACCCATTGCTTTGAAGCAGCCATTAACCCAAAGCTTGGCTTCACCCTGTACCAAAGCTTCATGTTGATCGAAGATTATGAACTTTGGAGGCCTAGAGTCTTATTTATAGGTGTTGGAAGGTTAGAGACTTCTTCTGTAGGCAATGTGGGACTAAGGAGATCTTTGATCATCAAAATATGAAGAAATTTGAGTGAAAATTAGATTAAAAGAAGTTCTGAATGAATTATATTGCTCTGGATGAAATTTGGCCATCAGATATGGATCAAACGATCCAAAAAATGCCAGAATCGGATGTGTATCAGTCCAAATCAGGTCGGATTAAATTTTAGCCATTGATTGCACGTTGATGGAGAAAATTTGGCCATCGAATCGAGTTCTGAGTGTTTTAATCAAGTCGGGAGCTTCCTAGATCATTGGATCATCTTCTGGGTTGAGCGCTACCATCGGATGGCGCCTGGAATTTGAATTAAAGCTAGAACCAACCACCACCATCGAATCTTGACTGCAAGCAACCACAGCCGATGATCGCATAATTACTATTTTTGTGGACTGCGTGGACCGACTGCACCACACACCGTAGCCAATTAGCGCCTCTATCACTGAGTGAAAAGTCCAAAATGCTTTGTGAGCTGTGATAGATTTTTTATAAATCCTTTAAGGGTCTATGTCCACCATGTGTCGCTCCATGATTCGTCGATTTCTGCTGAGCTGGCAGTTCATGCCTAGATCATGGACTGGCTAAAGGCTTCCACGGCTGAGTCGGCTAGAATTGCTGGCCTAGCACACCGACTTGGTCAGCTTGTTTCTGTGCATTTGGATGCGTCGGCTGATATGGCACGGCGGCTTGAGCCGGCTGAGCCATATATTATTTTTTATTTAATTTTAATTTATTTTATTTCTTTAAAAATTTATATCTTCTTCATTTTAGCTCCATTTTGCATGAAACTTATTTAATTGTGATAAAAAAATAAGCTCTTTCCATTGATTATAAAATTTTATTTATTATTATTTATTATTTTTTTAATTATATTTTTAATAAATAAAAATATGAATTTCTTAAAAATATGTATCAATTAATTATTAATTCTTAAAAATTAATATAAATTAATTGATAAATTAATATTTTTATTAGTGAATTTGTGGTACTTATCAAACCACCCATTGGGATGTCAAGAATTGGTCCCAAGGAGGCATACTTGGGTCAATAGACTCGTCGCCTACGAAAAGGAAAAACAAAGAGCGGAGAGCCCTTATTACGATCACGACTCTTCTTTAGAAGGGATCTTTTTCATCTATAGTCGAAAACCCTCCGAGATCCATGATTGAGATTAGGCCCTCGATCGAAAACTCTAAGAAATGGATCGATGGATTAAGGAGCTCCATCATGCTGCCCCAGGTAACCACGATAACATCTGTACTGACCCTCCTTTCTTCTAGAGAATCATGCTGGAATCGATCCTGCCGAATTTCAATCTCCTTCAATTCGAAAGCTACGATGGAACCATGGATCCAGTTGACCATCTGGAGGCCTTCTACACTATAATGCTACTCCACGACATACCTAATACTACTCTTTGTCGAGCTTTTCTATCTACTTTGAAGGAAGTAGTGAGAAACTGATACTCGATGTGGAAGTCGGGTACGATCTTCTTCTTCGACCAAATGAGCAATCAATTTGTGGCTCATTTTGTTAGCAGCCAATATCCAAGGCAAGGCTCGGACTCCCTCATCAACATCAAGTAGTAGAAAGGAGAGACCATCCGAGCTTATGTCAACTGCTTCAATGCTGCTGCATTGGAGGTCCAAAATCTAGACCAGTCGATTGCCATGGCTGCGCTTAAGGATGGTCTTTAGAAGAATAATTTGCTATTCTTTCTAGAGAAGAAGTACCCCAGGAATTTTTTTGATTTGCTAGCTCAAGCTAAAGGTTTGCCCGAGCTGAGGAGGCCTTTAAACTCAAGGATGAGGAAGCCACGAGAGAGTGTTTGGTGAGTGAATCTAGTAAGCTTGTAGTTGAAGAAAAGTCGAATAAAGTTTGGCTGTGCTCACGGACTCCCCCTGAGCATAGGCAAGCTCGAACTTTTCCTTGAGCTCATCATCAAAGAAGTCCCAATAGAAGGGCACAAAGAGGTTCTCTCCTCAGAAGGTTCCATAATTATGCCCCCCTCAATGCTTCAAAAACTCAAGTGCCGATAGAGATCAAGGAGCAGCTACCAAGGTCAAAGTGGATGCACACTCATCCTAGCAAGCACAATCCAAATAAGTGTTGTCTTTACCATCACGATCATGACCACGATACTGAGGAATGCATTCAGCTCCAAGATGAGATCAAGGAGCTTGTCAGGCGAGGTCGGCTGGGTCGATTTCTGCGATTCTAACCTGAGGTAAGGGAAGATCGACCAAGGGTGCTACCACAACTAAAGCCACTGAGGAGGGAGGACCAGCCAGAAGATTGGCCACCCCTCAGCATCATCAATACTATCTCTGGGGGACTTTGGTGGAAGAAGATCGGTGGATCTGAGGGGCAAGCTAAAAGATGGAGAACTGAGGAGCCCATTGCTTTCACTAAAGAAGATGCATAAGAAGTTCAATTTCTGCATAGCGATGTAGTTGTAATTATTTTGAATATTATAGATTATGATGTATGCCACATTCTTATCGATAATAAAAGATTGGCTGATATCTTATTTGATGATGCCTTCTCCAAAATGTCTATACCTGATAACCAACTCGGACCAATGAATTCTCCATTGGTTGGATTCACTGATGATGCGGTGCTAGTTAAAGGCATGATAACTTTAAGTGTGGCTGCAGGACGATACCCAAAGCAATCCAGGGCATAAGTGGACTTCTTAGTGATAAAAGCTCCATCTACTTATAATGCTATCCTCGATCGATCTGGTCTAAATGCACTTCGTGCAGTAGTATCAACCTACTATTTGAAAATAAAGTTTCCAACGAGTTATGGGATCGGAGAGGTCAGAGGAGATCAAGCTCTGGTAAGGCATTGCTATTCAATTATCCTACAAAAGGGTGAGTAGTCCGACCCTTGTCCAGTTGATGGGTTAGACGTTCGGGATGACCTTGCGAAAGAAAGGGAAGAACTAATGAAAGATCTTGTCTTGATTTCTTTGAATGATGGAAATGAAGAGCACACAGTGCAGATCGGCTCCAATTTAAGAACAAGTGTGCGAGAGCAGCTCATTGAATTTTTTTGAAGAAATGCGGATGTCTTTGCTTGAATTCCCACAGACATGCCAGAAATTGATGCTGAAGTCAAGGAGATCGACTGGCTGTTGACCCAAAGAATCGGCCAGTGAAAGAAAAGGTGCATAGCTATGTGCTAGAGAGACAGAAGGCAATTGCAAAAGAAGTTGACAAGCTTCTCAAGACTAGATTCATCCAAGAAGTCTCCTATCCAAACTGGGTTTCTAATATGGTCCTTGTTAAGGAGGCTAATGGCAAAAGGAGGATGTGTATAGACTTTATGAAGCTAAACAAGACTTACCAGAAAGATAGTTATCCTTTGCCCAGAATTGATCAACTGGTGGATGCAAGTTCAGGCCATGAGCTTCTCACCTTCATGGATGCCTTCTCTGGCTATAACTAAATTCGAATGGCATCAGAAGATGAGGAGAAAACCAATTTTATTATTGACTGTGTTCTCTATTATTATAGGGTCATTCCTTTCAGACTAAAAAATGTAGGAGCAACATATCAGTATCTGGTCAATAAGATCTTCAAGGAGCAGATCGGTCATAACATAGAGGTGTATGTGAATGACATGCTTGTCAAGAGCCGAGCTTCAATAAATCATATTGTCGATCTTGAGAAGACTTTCAGTGCCCTTTGAAGATGCAAGATGAAATTAAACCCAACCAAGTGCACCTTCGATGTGTCTTCAGGGAAGTTTTTGGGTTTCAAGGTGTTAAGGCGCAAGATTGAAGCAAATTCGGAGAAGATTCGGACCATTCAAAAGATGACTGTTCTAAAATCAACCAAAGAAGTTCAGCATCTGACTGAAAAGGTGGCAGCCCTGAATCATTTCATCTCGAGATTGGGTAGGCGATGTATGCCCTTCTTTTGAGTTCTCAAATAGCCGAAGAACTTCTATATGGATGCTGAATGTCAATAGGTATTTGAGGGACGCAAGAGCTACCTTGGCTCGCCTCCCCTATTGACCAAGCCCGAATCAGGAGAAGGATTATTTTTACATTTGGCATTCTTCCCAGTGGCCCTTGCAGTAGTCCTAGTCAAGGAAGAGATGAAAGTGCAGCGGCCTATCTACTACATAAGCCGAGTTTTGAGGGACACCGAGATCAGGTATACTAAGTTAGAAAAACTAACTTATGCTCTACTAATTATAGTCTGAAGACTCCGACCTTACTTCTAGGGGCACACTATAATCCTTCTCACTAATCAGCTAATCAAGGTAGATTTTTATTGAACAGATGCCTCTAGAAGAATTATGAAATGGACAATTGAACTTACAGATGTTGATATCAACTTTCAACCTCAGCCATCGATCAAAGCTCAAATACTATTAAATTTCATAGTGGAATGCACTATCCCGGATGAGGCCGAACTTGAACAGAATGAAGTCGGCATTCCATGGCTACAATCGAGCTCCTTTGAAAAAAGGCTGACCTTCCTAAAGGCTTCTGGGCTTGTATATTGATGGCTCATCCAATGCTTCGGGCATAGGCACTAGATTGATCCTGGTGAACCCAGAGGTAGTCATTGTCGAGTATGTTTTGTGCTTCAAATTTCTCATAATGAACAATTGAGCCAAATATGTGTTAGATATATGTGCCCTAGAAGCCAGAATTGGCTGACACTTGTAATACACTTCTAGGGGCAAAATTATAATTTTGACTAAAATCAATAAATGGGTTATTTTCTATCACATATGTGTATTTAGTGTTTGTGATACATCCTTTGAGTTAATGGTAATGATAATTCATATTTTCAAGAGTTGAAAATTTAAGACATAAATAATCATTATTAACTCATAAATTGCTCCTGACCATAGGATCATCACGAGGATGGTGATTGATCCGAAAGGTTGGTGTACAATCGCTTTTCTTTAGTAGATGAGTCTTGAGTCTATGGTGTAGAGACACCAGAGCGAGAGTACAGGTACTCGTTAGAGAATGAGGGCACTGAGCGTGACCACCTCGAGTAGTCATTAGGGAGTCTACCTTCTCGTCAATGACTGACTCGATGCTGCAGTAGTGTGTCTGGTTCTTTGACCTGAGATGCATCGGCAGTTCACCTTGAGGGTGTTATAGTTTGACTACACCATTACTCGGTCTCCTAGCCATATGGAACCCTGAGGTGTATGTTGGCTATAGCATGTTCATTGTAGGAACTGGATTGCATCAAGATGGAATCTATCTACCTCGGTGGTAGAGGAGTAGCCCTATGATGATCATGAGAATCAAGTCCAGAAGTCCATGGCCATGGTAGAGTGAAATAATAGAAAGAGTTTCTATTTAGATTTTCACATTGGACTCGAATCGAATGATTACATCATATGACAGAGACTAGGGTTTGACGAGTTCACCTTAACCCTAATCTGATCGGGGCTCAAGATAGAAGAACTGAATCACACAGGTAGCTGCACCAAGAGGTTCGCATTCAGCTCTGATGGGTTGCCACCATATACTGCTAGGTGTCACTGGTGGATTTTGGGAGCAATTAGAATGATTTAGATGATCGATCATTCTAGCTGTTCGAATCAGAAGAGTTCTGATCCATCGAAAGGAGTTTCGATGATGTCGATGATAGAGATCATGACATATCCCATTACCATACAGAACTGAACCTAACTGGGTCACACAAACAAGGGTTTGAATCTGGTGATCATCAATTGAACTGATCTAGTTCAATTGATCTGAATGAGATTCAATTAGGTTCAAGGAAATCGTGCTAGCACTCGATTGAACCTAACGTTCTTCTTTTACTATCATAAATAAGTTGTCCTGACTGAGCCAAAGGAGTTTGTGCTCAATCAGAGGCCTTCATATGGTCTGACTGGAGGTTGTCCAAGTCAGAAAAGGTTGTCTTATTTTGTAAGACATTACCTGCCATTTTTGGTCACCTGCCATTTCTTGTTCTTTGACTTTGGTCAAAAGTCTACCTTTGACTGGTCAAACGTTGACCATTGACACTTTGACTTTTGACCACATGTCATGCACCTATTGGAGAGCTGGTGGGGGCCTGTCCCCCTGCCAGAACCTGGCAAGGAGAAGGGCGCACGCCACCCTAGGCGTGTGCCCAAGTTGGAGGCGCCTAGGAGTCCTTGTTGGACAAGGACTCCATCTCCTTTTTGGATTCCAATTAGAGTTCTTCTAAGAACCAACTTTGACTGGTCTTAGGCACCCTCTAAGGAGGAATCCAGGGGACTCTATTCCCACCAATCAGATTTAGATCTGATTTCACAAAGGGTTGTGATTGGTTGGGAAGAAGAGGAGTTGGATCACAGCTTAGTCTATAAATAAGACCCTGCGCCAACAAGATTGTAAAAAAAGAGATATGAATAGATCATATTTCCCACGCCCCAAGGCTGCCTCTCCCCTCCTTCCTCCATGCCATAAGTCTCTTCTCCCCTTGCTCTCCTCCACGTCCAAAAGGAGTTTTGGACCTTGGTTGGTGCGATTCCAGATCAAAGAAAGGCGATCAAAAGCAAGAAGGCTGCGCTGCTGCAAAAGGACGACTGCTGATCTTCAAAAGGAGTTTTGAAGATCCTCCAGATCAGATCCAGATCTGATTTTTGGAGGTGTGATAGAGAAGAAGAGGATCTCCAGATCCAGCCCGAGTGGATACCGGTAGAGGCCAGGCGCTTGCGTGGCTAGATCCAGAACCTTCCGCTGCAATCAGGATCATCAACAGGGTAATAGGATTACCCAAATCAAGGTAAATTAAATTTGATTTAATTTATCTTATTTTATTTTATTTATTAAAATAATAAGAATCAGATCTGAAACATATCAAGATCTGATTAGATCAAGAGAAAAAATTTTTGAAATATATCTCTTGATCTGATCAGATCTGAACGAACCTGGACCGGGAAAAATCAGGATTTCCCTTCAACTGGTATCAGAGCCATGGTTCTAAAATTATTTAGATCTGATTTTTAAATTTTATTTTAATTAAAAAATAAGTGATTTTAGATGTCACATGAGATGTGATCAGATCTGAAATCAGAAAAAATTAAAATTAAATGATTTGGATCTAAGATTAGAAGATATGCATGACTAGTTCTAGAATAGAATAGTTCTATAGAATAGTTCTTGCATGTTTTTGATTTAATCTGATTAAATCATATTTTAGATCTTTTTATTTACTATTTTTTGATATTATAAGTGTTATAATAACATCTAAAAAATAGCAAATAAAAATTATTTAATTTTAAATATCATATGAGATATGATTGATGCATGTCTAGACTAGTTGTAGAATAGTTCTACATAATTGTCTAGATTAGAATTTATTTTGATTAGATCAATTTAAATCTAATTTTTTAGATTATTATGAGATAATTTAGATCTGAAAATATGCATGATTTGATACATGAGATGTATGCAAAATATGCCATGATTAGATCTAAATTTGTATATGAGATATATGATATAGATCTATAAACTGTTTTGTAGTATTGACATGTTCCTGATTAAGGCGTTCCTCTTGGCCGTCCGGTCATAAGAACGAAGAAGGGTTTAAAGGCCCTCTCTTCCCATTCGATGGGGTGTTCTTATGATGTGTAGGGGTGCTGCGTGTTCGTCCTTAATCAGAAACCCAAAACTTACTTTCTGCAAAACCCTAGATCCTGAAACCCTAGGATTTATTGTGCATATTTTGTTTATGAACCCTACTTAATTAAGAATTAAGTTTATGGAATATTAATTAGGTCTAAAATTGAGAATTTCAGATCTAAGACATATTCATAATACTGGGTTCGGGCTTGGGTAGCTCAATTAGGTCTAAGCGGTTGATCAAACCGAATCAAGAGTTGGTTAGATGGGATCAACAATGCTTAAATTGACCAGCCTAATAGGATTAAGTCTGGGTCAAGATCGAGTCACGATCAAGCAAGACCTAATTAGGCTCCGAGGTTAGAGTCTGGATTGTAGGCTAACCCAATTGGTTCTGACTCAACAATTTGGTGTCTAAGGTAAGTTTGGCACAGACGACCGACTGGTTTTTAATTGGAAGCTACTCGACCTGAATGCGTTCTTGTACGAGTTAATGGCATATTCCTTCCACCGGTCTCACTTACCTGGCCATATCTGTTGACACAGTTCTGATCTGAGGTGGTCAATAATCCGAGCTAACCCATGCCACTAGGTTAGTCATAATTGTTATGACTAAGCCAAGTCTAGTTTAATGAGACCTGAATCAATTCTCCCTAAGAAAAGATTAAGTCTGAGGTCTTCCACCATTGTAGATGTGCGGGCCCTTCCCGGGGTTGATTGTTCTCGGCTGGATACAGTGGCTCAGTTGCACCGGAAGATGCAACCATGTCTATTAGGCATTGGATGCTATGGGCTGGAGGATGAGTTGGGCTCAATATTTGGATACGGTGAGAGACTCAATTAGGAACCCAGTCTATGCAAATGGTGGGTCTGACTTAACTAAGGAGTGGATCAATATTCGGATACGGTGAGATTCATGAATTAGAGACCAAGTTTGGGTGCACCATGATTAGAGAATCATTGAACAAGAGTTGTTCACTCATTGGCTAACCCATCACCAATAACTGTTAGGTGAGGTGATGAGTCAGTTGGTGAGACCGCACCACCCACTAGAAATCATTAATCATGGAGATTTTTGCATCTCTACAGAGGGAGTGTAGGGATCCGAAGAAAATAGTGGGAGCTAATTTGTTTAAAAATAAAATCCCTAAATAAATTGGTCAAGTCAAAATTACAGTATCTAACTAGAATCTTTGACTCTCTACAGAAAAATGTCTGCGTCCAACCCATTGGCACGTATCCTGGACACACATAGACTGACTGGACCCAATTATAAAGATTGGCTCAGGAACTACAAAATTGTTTTGGGTTCCGAGAAGTTAACCCATGTTTTGGACCAGGACCCTCCCACCTTACCAGCCCGTCCATCCACTTGAACAGAGAGCGTCTCTGGAAAAAATGGATAGACGAAGATAATAAGGCCAGATATTACATGTTGGGCTCGATGTCTGATGAGCTCCAGCGCCAACATGAAGATATCGGGACTGCTCGCCAAATGTTGGCTCACCTGCAGGAGATGTTTGGTGAACAGAGTCGCGCAGCCAAATATCAAGTCACGAAATGACTTTTTAAGGCTAAGATGCGTGATGGGCAGTCAGTCCAAGATCACTGTCTGACAATGATCAAGGACATGGAAGAGCTTGAGAAGCTCGGTGTGAAGTTGGACTTGGATCTGCAGAACGATATTATTCTGCAATCCTTGACTGATGCATATGGGCAATTCATCATGAATTACCACATGCATAAACTTCAAAATTCCTTGGCCGAGTTAATGAATATGCTGGTTACCGCTGAGCTTTCTATGAAAGGTTCTAAAGGCTCAGTTCTTGCTATGGAACGGACTTCTTCCAAAAGAAAGTCTTATGGAAAGAAAAAGAAGTCTGTGAAAAAGCAAAAGGTGGAAGGATCAAAGAAGAAGAAGGCAGAACCGAAGAAAAAGGCCGATGGCAAAGGAAAGTGTTTTCCATTGCAACAGCGACGGCCATTGGAAGCGGAACTGCCCTACTTACCTGGCCACCCTGAAGAACAAGAAGGAAGGTCCTTCTGGAGGTATGCTCGTTATTGAGTCTAACCTTACGGTTTCTTCTGCATCCAGTTGGGTGCTTGACTCTGGTTCTAGTGCTCATCTGTGCACTTCTATGCAGGGTCTTGAGGATAGCAGGAGGCTGAGGGATGGAGACATGATCCTACGCATCGGTAATGGAGCAAGAGTTGCTGCAGTAGCCGTGGGAACATACCCTCTTCGATTACCATCTGGTTTAGACTTAGTTTTGAAAGACTGTTATTATGTGCCTGCAGCTAGCAGGAATTTGATTTCTGTTTCATGCTTAGCACAAGAAGGTTATGTGATCACCTTCTTTAAGGACCATTGTAACATTCTTTATGAAAGAAATAAAATTGCAAATGGTTTCCTTATTAATGGTCTTTATCAGCTACATATTGATGTACCTATTCTAACTATCGAGCAAAACGTGAATGCCAAACGACCTAGGGATAGTCCAAACGACAGATATCTATGGCACCTGAGATTAGGTCATATAGCAGAAGATAGGATCAACAAATTGGAGAAAAATGGGCTATTGAGTCCATTGACTTTCGAGTCATATCCAACTTGTGAATCTTGTCTTCAAGGCAAAATGACTAAACTCCCTTTTGTTGGACATGGGGAGAGGGCCACAGATCTCCTTGCCCTAGTACATACTGATGTGTGCGGCCCATTTGATGTGCCGGCTAGAGGCAATTTTGTCTACTTCATTACCTTTACCGATGATCTGTCTAGGTATGGGTATGTGTATCTTATGAGACACAAGTCTGAAGCTTTTGAAAAGTTCAAAGAATTCAGACATGAAGTAGAAAAACAAACTGGAAAACCCATTAAGGTTCTTCGATCAGATCGAGGAGGTGAATACCTTAGCCGGGAATTCCTAGACTATCTCAAGGAAAATGGCATAGTCTCTCAATGGACTCCACCAGGAACACCTCAACTCAACGGGTTTTTCAGAATGGAGAAATCGGACTCTATTGGATATGGTTCGATCCATGATGAGCTTCACAGACCTCCCTGATTTTCTTTGGGGACATTCATTGTTAACTTCAATCTTATCTACTGAATAGGGTTCCCTCTAAAACCGTTCCTACCACACCGTATGAGATATGGCACGGTAAGAAACCAAGTCTGAGTCATCTCAGAATTTGGGGTTGTCCGGCTCATGTCAAAAGACAACAAGCGGACAAGTTAGAGTTTAGGTCCTTTAGAGCTCGATTCATAGGATATCCTAAAGAGTCATTAGGATACTATTTCTACATTCCAGAAGACCACAATGTGATTGTGAGTCGACATGCCATCTTTCTTGAAAAATAGTTTATTCAAGATAGCGGCATTGGAAAGCAGATTAAGCTTGATGAGAAAGTCTCACAAGCAGAACGAGCTAAGGACCAAGTGGAACCAAATCAGGTTGAGCCAATAAGAACACTACCTCCTCCACCTCGTAGATCGGAAAGAGTTTTCCGTCCCCCTGAAAGATACTTAGGTATTATTTCAGAGGATGTAGAGAAAATGTTCCTCATAGGTAATGGTGCTCATGGTGATGATCCCAAAACCTACAACGAGGCGATATCAGATATCGACTCCGAGAAATGGCTAGAGGCAATGCAGTCAGAAATTGACTCGATGCACTCAAACCAAGTCTGGACCTTGGTAGATCCACCAGAAGGTATAGTACCTATTGGGTGTAAATGGATCTTCAAGAGAAAGATTGGTGCAGATGGAAATGTGGAGACATTCAAGGCTAGACTGGTGGCAAAAGGTTATAGTCAACGCGAAGGCATTGACTATCAGGATACCTTTTCCCCAGTAGGCTATGCTAAAATCCATCCGCACATTGCTTGCTGTTGCAGCCTATTTCGATTATGAAATATGGCAAATGGACGTGAAAACGGCATTCCTAAATGGATATCTTGAGGAAGATATCTATATGGAACAGCCGCTAGGTTTCACATCCAGTGATACTGATCACAAGGTTTGCAAGCTGCAAAGGTCCATATATGGACTTAAGCAAGCATCTCGGAGCTGGAACACTCATTTCAATGATGTGATCAAAAAGTTTGGTTTCATCAAAAATGAAGAGGAACCATGTGTTTTCAAAAGGGTCAGTGGGAGCGCTGTTGTCTTCCTCGTATTGTACGTGGATGACATCCTCCTTATTGGGAATGATATTCCCATGTTGACATCAGTCAAGATGTGGTTGTCCAAGGAATTCTCCATGAAAGACCTAGGTGAAGCATCCTTTATTCTAGGAATTAAGGTCTATAGGGATAGACCGAATAGGATGCTAGGACTTTCACAGAAGATGTACATAGAGGAAGTACTAAAGAGGTTTAGTATGGAAAACTCTAAGAGGGGATTAATACCCTTCAGACATGGTATTCATCTTTCCAAGAAGATGTGCCCCAGCACACCTGAGGAAATAGAACGCATGAGCAAGATCCCTTATGCTTCTGCAATAGGGAGCCTCATGTATGCCATGCTATGTACACGACCTGATATAGCCCATGCTGTGAGTGTCACAAGCAGATATCAGTCAAATCCAGGTGAAGAACACTGGACTTCTGTGAAATGTATCCTTAAGTACTTGAGAAGAACTAAGGATATGATGTTGGTCTTTGGTAATGGAGAACTCCAAGTCCAGGGATACACAGACTCGGACTTTCATGTCCGATATAGATGATCGAAAGTCGACATCTGGGAAGTCTGTTTGTGTGCAATGGTGGTGCTGTCAGCTGGAAGAGTTCCAAGCAAACGGTGATAGCAGATTCCACCATGGAAGCAGAATATATCGCTGCATCAGAGGCTGCGAAAGGAAGCATTCTGGTACAAGAAGTTTGCTGCAGAAATTGGAGTAATGCCATCAGATGCCATTCCTCTATTACTGCGACAACAATGGCGCCATAGCCCTTGCTAAGGAGCCAAGGTCTCACCAGAAATCCAAGCACATTGAGCGGCGATACCACCTCATCCGCGATTACCTTGAGAAGGGTTACGTCGAGGTCAAGAGAGTCAACTCCACAGATAATGTGGCAGACCCACTTACAAAGCCGTTGGGCCAGCAGAAGATCGAAGCCCACCTTGAGAAGATGGGACTTAGACTTGTAGCCAATTGGCTTTAGGACAAGTGGGAGATTGTTAGATATATGTGCCCTAGAAGCCAGAATTGGCTGACACTTGTAATACACTTCTAGGGGCAAAATTATAATTTTGACTAAAATCAATAAAATGGGTTATTTTCTATCACATATGTGTATTTAGTGTCTGTGATACATCCTTTGAGTTAATGGTAATGATAATTCATATTTTCAAGAGTTGAAAATTTAAGACATGAATAATCATTATTAACTCATAAAATGCTCCCGACCATAGGATCATCACGAGGATGGTGATTGATCCGGAAGGTTGGTGTACAATCGCTTCTCTTTAGTAGATGAGTCTTGAGTCTACGGTGTGGAGACACCGGAGCGAGAGTACAGGTACTCGTTAGAGAACGAGGGCACTGAGCGTGACCACCTCGAGTAGTCATTAGGGAGTCTACCTTCTCGTCAATGACTGACTCGATGCTGCAGTAGTGTGTCTGGTTCTTTGACCTGAGATGCATCGGCAGTTCACCTTGAGGGTGTTATAGTTTGACTACACCATTACTCGGTCTCCTAGCCATATGGAACCCTGAGGTGTATGTTGGCTATAGCATGTTCATTGTAGGAACTGGATTGCATCAAGATGGAATCTATCTACCTCGGTGGTAGAGGAGCAGCCCTATGATGATCATGAGAATCAAGTCCAGAAATCCATGGCCATGGTAGAGTGAAATAATAGAAAGAGTTTCTATTTAGATTTTCACATTGGACTCGAATCGAATGATTACATCATATGACAGAGACTAGGGTTTGACGAGTTCACCTTAACCCTAATCTGATCGGGGCTCAAGATAGAAGAACTTAATCACACAGGTAGCTGCACCAAGAGGTTCGCATTCAGCTCTGATGGGTTGCCACCATATACTGCTAGGTGTCACTGGTGGATTTTGGGAGCAATTAGAATGATTTAGATGATCGATCATTCTAGCTGTTCGAATCAGAAGAGTTCTGATCCATCGAAAGGAGTTTCGATGATGTCGATGATAGAGATCATGACATATCCCATTACCATACAGAACTGAACCTAACTGGGTCACACAAACAAGGGTTTGAATCTGGTGATCATCAATTGAACTGATCTAGTTCAATTGATCTGAATGAGATTCAATTAGGTTCAAGGAAATCGTGCTAGCACTCGATTGAACCTAACGTTCTTCTTTTACTATCATAAATAAGTTGTCCTGACTGAGCCAAAGGAGTTTGTGCTCAATCAGAGGCCTTCATATGGTCTGACTGGAGGTTGTCCAAGTCAGAAAAGGTTGTCTTATTTGTAAGACATTACCTGCCATTTTTGGTCACCTGCCATTTCTTGTTCTTTGACTTTGGTCAAAAGTCTACCTTTGACTGGTCAACGTTGACCATTGACCCTTTGACTTTTGACCACATGTCATGCACCTATTGGAGAGCTGGTGGGGGCCTGTCCCCCTGCCAGAACCTGGCAAGGAGAAGGGCGCACGCCACCCTAGGCGTGTGCCCAAGTTGGAGGCGCCTAGGAGTCCTTGTTGGACAAGGACTCCATCTCCTTTTTGGATTCCAATTAGAATTCTTCTAAGAACCAACTTTGACTGGTCTTAGGCGCCCTCTAAGGAGGAATCCAGGGGTCTCTATTCCCACCAATCAGATTTAGATCTGATTTCACAAAGGGTTGTGATTGGTTGGGAAGAAGAGGAGTTGGATCACAGCTAGTCTATAAATAAGACCCTGCGCCCAACTCAGATTGTAAAAAAAGAGATATGATGAATCATAGTTTCCCATGCCCCAAGGCTGCCTCTCCCCTCCTTCCTCCATGCCATAAGTCTCTTCTCCCCTTGCTCTCCACGTCCAAAAGGAGTTTTGGACCTTGGTTGGTGCGATTCAGATCAAAAGAAAGGCGATCAAAAGCAAGAAGGCTGCGCTGCTGCAAAAGGACGACTGCTGATCTTCAAAAGAGTTTTGAAGATCCTCCAGATCAGATCCAGATCTGATTTTTGGAGGTGTGATAGAGAAGAAGAGGATCTCCAGATCCAACTTGAGTGGATACCGGTAGAGGCCAGGCGCTTGCGTGGCTAAGATCTAGAACCTTCCGCTGCAAACAGGATCATCAACAGGGTAATAGGATTATCCAGATCAGGTAAATTAAATTTGATTTAATTTACCTTTTAATTTTATTTTATTAAAATAATAAGAATCAGATCTGAAATATATCAAGATCTGATTGGGATCAAGAGAAAAATTTTTAAAATATATCTCTTGATCTGATCAGATCTGAATGAACCTGGATCGGGAAATCAGGATTTTCCTTCAATATGAAGCTCTGATAGCAGGACTAAGAATAGCCAAGGAGTTGGAAGCAGACCTTCTCCAAGTGTTCAATGATTTTCAACTGGTAGTTGGATAAGTTAATGACACTTATGAAACTTGGAAGGAAGGTATGATAAAGTATTTTGAGAAAGTGAAGAATTTGATTCTGATCTTCAAGAGTTTCAGCATCCAATGAATTTCAAGAGAAAAAAATACCAAAGCCGATCTTCTCTCGAAATTGGCCACATTGGCTCCAATCGAATTGCCTATGGAAGTTTTCTTTGAAGTCCTAAAATGCTCGAGTTTGGAAGAACCATAGCCTATGATGCAGGTTGAGCATGAGATGAGCTAGATTGGCCCATTGCTCATTTATCTCAAAAATGAAGTTCTACCTCATGATCCAAAAGAAGCTCAGAAATTATGGAATCAGGCCTCCTGGTATGTTCTCTATGAAGGCAAGTTATACAAAAGATCATATTCATTGCCGCTCTTAAAATGCCTCTGATCCTTCAAAACCGACTTTGCATTATGGGAAGTGCATGAAGAAATCTGTGGGAGCCATTTGGAGGCTCATTCCTTATCTCATAAGCTACTTTAGCAGGATTACTATTGGTCGATAATGCATAATGATTATATAGAGTATGTCAGAAAATACGACCGATGTCAAAGAAATGCAAACATTCAATTGGCATCTGAGCTTACCCTCCTAAGTGCCCCATGGCCATTCGCATAGTGGGGGATGGACATACTTGGACCATTTTCCATGGCATCCGGATAGAGAAAGTTTCTCCTGGTGGTGATCGACTACTTCACCAAATGGATCGATGTTGAACCCCCAGCAAAAGTTACTAAGACAAAAGTATAAGACTTTGTCTGAAAGTTGATTGTTTGTAGGTTTGGCCTGCTCTGAACCCTTGTAACAGATAATGGGCGATAGTTTGTCGGGATGAAGTTTCCTAAGTTCTATGAGGATTTGAATATCTCTCATAATTTCATATTGGTGGCCCATTCACAAGCAAATGGTGAAGCAGTGATGACAAACAGAATCTTATTGCAGGGTATTAAGGCAAGGCTTGAAAGAGCAAGGAAGACTTGGATGGACAAACTCTATCATGTACTCTGGGTGTACCGAACTATCCAAAGACTGCCAACTGAAAAAATACCATTCATCATGGCCTTCGGAATAGAGGTGGTCATCCCAATCGAGCTTAAAATTCCATCGGCATGGGTCATGGCCTTCAATAAGCAGCATAATTCGTAAGACCTCAGAGCTAACCTCGACCTTCTGGAGGAAAAATGAGAAGAGACCCAAGTTTAGATGGCTACTTATAGGCGAAGGATGGCCTGCTACTACAACTCTAGAGTCAAAGATAAAGTATTCAGAGTGGGGGACTTAGTGCTTCGGCGAGCAGTCATTTCTCATCCTTAAAATTAGGGGAAGCTCACCCAAAATTGGGAAGAACCTTTCAAGGTCAAGAAAGTTGTCTGGCATGGGATATATGACCTGAAGGAGCCGATCTATCCCGATCATGGAACTCAAAAAACCTACAGATGTATTACCGATAACTTGGTCATAATAAAATCCCTCTACTTTAACACCCCGATCCTTGTTATAAATATGTAATGATGGAAAATGACTTTCCAAACTTAACCATGCACTAAAGACAACCACGATTAGGAATAGGAGGAGAACCTCATCCTAACATGAGCAAAGTCGAAGGCCTCATTAATCTAAGATGAGATGAGGGGAGAGACCCTTCCAGCAACCCTAATGTGCCCCTACGGCCATGTTAGGAACAGAAGGAGAACCTCATCCTAATGTGAGCAAAGTCGAAGATCTAGTTAATCTAAGATGAGATGAGCAGAGAGGCCTTTCTGACGGTCCTAATGTGCCCCTATGGCCATATTAGGAATAGAAAGAGAATCTCTTCCTAACATAAGTAAAACTGAAGGCCTCATTAATTTAAGATGAGATGATGGGAGAGGCCCTTCCAGCGGTCCTAATGTGCTCCTATGGCCACGTTAGAAATTGGAGGAGAATCTTGTCCTAACATGAGAAAAGCCGAAAGCCTCGTTAATCTAAGATGAGATAAGAAGAGAGGCTCCTCCAGCAGTCTTAATGCATCCCTACAGCCATATTAGGAATAGAAGGAGAATCTCATCCTAATGTGAGCAAAGCAGAAAGCCTCGTTAAACTAAGACGCGATGAGAGAAGAGATCCCATCAATGGCCCTAACGTATCCCTACGAATATGCAAGGAATAGAAGAAAACCTCATCCTAACACGAGGAAGGCCAAGGCCTCATTAATCTAAAATGAAGGAAAGGAAAAAGCCATACCGGCAACCCATATATGTGTCCCCCCTATGACTATGTCAAATATAAAAGGAGGAACCCCACCCTAGTTCATGGAAGGGACCCCAGCTCGGCATCCACAATAAGCATCTCATTAGAAGACAAAGCAAAGAAAAATGAGATGAAGAAAGCGAAGCAATTGACAGCATCAAATCCATGTAAGACAATAACAAAAAGGATACCATTTTATTGCAAATATTAAGTTCATTATAAGCAAAATAAAGGTCAGTGAGACCAATTACATGAGAATATAAGTCCATTACAAGTGAGATAAAGGTTGGCAAGATTGATTACATGAAAAGAAAGAAGAAGAAAAAAGGCCGAAGTCCTAAGATGGATCGAACTCAGATTTTGGGCTAGCGGCCCCAGCCATCGCTAGGGCTTGCTTTAGTCTGAGGATCTCTCCCTCAAGCTCTCTCTTTTTATATAAGCCATCTATATACATTTTGTTGATGTGTTCAAACTTGCCTTCAAGCTCTTGCTGTTGCTTTCTTAGAACTTTAGACTCGGCCTCCACATCTTTAATAGCTTGATGCTCGTGAGTTAGTTGGAGCTTCAGTCATTGAACCTCAGTCTTCTCCATCCCGATCGCTTCTGAGAGCTCGTCGATAGTCCTCTTTAAGGTGGCAATCTCCTCCAACTCACCACTCAAACTGGCCTTCCAATTACTGTATAACCACCTCTAGAAGTAAGATGCTTCATCTCTGGTGGCCTAAAGCTCGCATTCAAGCCTGGACATCTTCTCTACCTAGGTTATTCTATAATTATTATGCTAGTTCTCAGTGTCTTGTAACTGCCTCTGAAGCTTGGAGAACTTTTTGGACCAATCCCAATCGTATCGAGCCTTGTCGGTAGACCATGGCAAGCTCCCTTCCAGTAATTGAATTTTCTCTTTTGCCGTCTTGAGATCAGCTTCGAGAGAGCTGATCTTTACCGTTAGTGTCCAAGATTTATTGCTAGCATTTTTCTTAAGCTCGACAATCTCCCTCTCAAAGCTGCCCTTCTAGATGCCAAAGCTTGCAGAGTCGTTCATGTGTAAATTTCGAAGATGAGTGATCTCTTTAGTCGCCTCCAAAGCATTCTTCTGAGAAGCTTAAAGGTCATCCTCTATCTTCTTCAACTTCTTCTTCAGATGGTGGACTTTCTTCTTTAAGCTTTTTATTAAATGTTTTAGTGAAACTCCCTCAGGTAAAGGGGTGGCGTCAACTAGAGATGGTGGGTTATGGTTCTAATTATTGGAAGGATTCTGGATAACACATGGCACAATACCAATATAAAGAAAGGTATAGACAAAAGTAAATTCACTTTCATTTAACTAGAAACTTTAAAGTACAAGGCAAAGCAAAAGAGGAAAAGGAAAAAGTATAACTATTTGAGGTCCTCAACATCAGGGGATGGGGTGGCAGAAGAGGTTGGAGCGCTTTTGGCTACCTTGGGTTCCTGAGTAGTTTCGCGCACCTCCACAGCAGGTTCGGATGGATTGGGGGCACACTCGGCAGGGGATGGGTCGGCTGCAGCACTAGACGACCTCGTTTCTTCATCGGGCTCCTCATTCAAGAAGCTGAGATCAAGCTTAGGAAACTTCCAGGCCACCCTGCCTTCATGAAGCTTGATGTCCTTTATGAACGCCTTCTAGCTGAATGCAATATTTAAGTCTTTCATTTCGAAAGAGGCCTTGAACTCCTCCATGGCTCAGGCTGCTGCCTCCAAAATAGACTTTGACATTTTAACTTCCAACTCGGTGACCTTGATCTCGGCCTCCTTCTTTTTCTCCTCCTCTAGGGCCAATGTGGCCTTGAGCCCAGTTGAGATGACTCCTCCTTCTGAAGCGCTCCCCAGAGATTCTCATTTTCCACCATCTTCTCCTCCGTGAGCTGCTCAGCCGTGGTGATCTTCCCCTAAAAGCAATTGATCTCGACTTGAAGGTCCCCCTAGACCTTCAGCTCTTCCACCTCCTAGCGATTTGCCCCATTGAGATGGGCAAGTATGTGGTGGCCCGACTGCCATGGATGAGTCGCAACAAGATAAAAGAAAGAAGGAAAGAAAAATGAAAAAGAAATGCGACAAGATGATTACCTTAAGAAAAGTTCTAAGAAACTCCTAGACGAACTACATTCGATCGAGGTTGGCTAGGCGGTCCACCTCTCTGGGTAGGATGAATTTGTCAGTCAGATCCTGGATGATGTCTAGATTGCCGAAGGGGTCCACCCCTAGATCATCACCGCCGCTGTTGCTTGACCCGCCCGAACGAGCCCTACGGGCCATCTTCACGACAACGGCCTTCTTCTTCTTCTTGTCAACTCCATTCCCTCTTTCCCTCTCCATGGGGGGCTCCAACATCAATCCTCCTATGGGATGGCTCGAGGATGCAGGAGGCTAAGAACCTACATCTCCAACAGTACCCTCGATGATTGAAGAGACCTTGTTGTCCGAAACAACTTTAGGAGTAGTTGTGGGGACATCCAAAACCGTAGAACTCGGGCCGCCGACCTTCATCCTTTTTGAACTTCTACTTGGGGCTGCCCCCTTTCTATTTTTTTGGGCATAAAGACCCTTGGTGAGCCTTTCCACAACATCAGTATCCATCCCTGCAACAAAGAAAAAACTATAGTCAGCTAAAGCCAAGGTTGAAAAAGGTCTGCTCCTTCAGAAGGTCAGGAAGCAGAGGAGCTCGATATGCCTTGAGCTTGTTAGAAGACTCAAGGTCGGCTCCATCTAAACTAGGGGCTCGACGGACTGACTTCCTAAGAAAGCTTCAAGGAGGAAGGTCAAGCATTAAGGTCGAGCATCGAATGAAGAAGTACTTCTCCTTTCAGTTATGAATGGAAGGAGTACCTTTCAGTAACTCCTCCTTACCGAATTGGGGGGAGAAGTACCACTAGTCATTTGCAGAAGGATGGCATTTGAACGTGTAAAAATTTTGAAAGAGTGAGAGAGTTGACCGAACTTTGGCCAGTGATAAAGAGAAAGAAAACCAATTACAAATCGAAAGAAGTTCAGTACGATGAAAGCAAAAGGAATATTCCAAAAGCAAAAAAGTACAACAATAAAGGATGAAAGTAGAAGTCGAAGCCTAGAGCGCAAGGCTTCTAGATATAGATAAAATCGATCGACTGGAGGCGAACTAGTGTGGTTGCCTATTCCGAAAAGTTCTAGGCCATGCTCTAGTGAGATGCCATACTATACCCTTGTTAGATATATGTGCCCTAGAAGCCAGAATTGGCTGACACTTCTAGGGGCAAAATTATAATTTTGATTAAAATTAATGAAATGGGTTATTTTCTATCACACATGTGTATTTAGTGTCTATGATACATCCTTTGAGTTAATGATAATGATAATTCATATTTTCAAGAGTTGAAAATTTAAGACATGAATAATCATTATTAACTCATAAACAACTCCTGACCATAGGATCATCACGAGGATGGTGATTGATCCGGAAGGTTGGTGTACAATCGCTTCTCTTTAGTAGATGAGTCTTGAGTCTACGGTGTGGAGACTCCGGAGCGAGAGTATAGGTACTCGTTAGAGAACGAGGGCACTGAGCGTGACCACCTCGAGTAGTCATTAGGGAAGTCTACCTTCTCGTCAATGACTGACTCGATGCTGCAGTAGTGTGTCTGGTTCTTTGACCTGAGATGCATCGGCAGTTCACCTTGAGGGTGTTATAGTTTGACTACACCATTACTCGGTCTCCTAGCCATATGGAACCCTGAGGTGTATGTTGGCTATAGCATGTTCATTGTAGGAACTGGATTGCATCAAGATGGAATCTATCTACCTCGGTGGTAGAGGAGTAGCCCTATGATGATCATGAGAATCAAGTCCAGAAATCCCATGGCCATGGCAGAGTGAAATAATAGAAAGAGTTTCTATTTAGATTTTCACATTGGACTCGAATCGAATGATTACATCATATGACAGAGACTAGGGTTTGACGAGTTCACCTTAACCCTAATCTGATCGGGGCTCAAGATAGAAGAACTTAATCACACAGGTAGCTGCACCAAGAGGTTCGCATTCAGCTCTGATGGGTTGCCACCATATACTGCTAGGTGTCACTGGTGGATTTTGGGAGCAATTAGAATGATTTAGATGATCGATCATTCTAGCTGTTCGAATCAGAAGAGTTCTGATCCATCGAAAGGAGTTTCGATGATGTCTATGATAGAGATCATGACATATCCCATTACCATACAGAACTGAACCTAACTGGGTCACACAAACAAGGGTTTGAATCTGGTGATCATCAATTGAACTGATCTAGTTCAATTGATCTGAATGAGATTCAATTAGGTTCAAGGAAATCGTGCTAGCACTCGATTGAACCTAACGTTCTTCTTTTACTATCATAAATAAGTTGTCCTGACTGAGCCAAAGGAGTTTGTGCTCAATCAGAGGCCTTCATATGGTCTGACTGGAGGTTGTCCAAGTCAGAATAGGTTGTCTTATTTGTAAGACATTACCTGCCATTTTTGGTCACCTGCCATTTCTTGTTCTTTGACTTTGGTCAAAAGTCTACCTTTGACTGGTCAACGTTGACCATTGACCCTTTGACTTTTGACCACATGTCATGCACCTATTGGAGAGCTGGTGGGGGCCTGTCCCCCTGCCAGAACCTGGCAAGGAGAAGGGCGCACGCCAAGGGTGGCGTGAGCCCAAGTAGGAGGCGCCTAGGAGTCCTTGTTGGACAAGGACTCCACCTCCCTTTTGGATTCCAATCAGAGTTCTACTAAGAATCCAGTTTGACTGGTCTTAGGCGCCCTCTAAGGAGGAATCCAGGGGTCTCTATTCCAACCAATCAGATTTAGATCTGATTTCACAAAGGGTTGTGATTGGTTGAGAGGAAGAGGAGTTGGATCACAAGAGGTCTATAAATAAGACCCTGCGCCCAACCCTAATTAAAAAGTGAATGCAATTAGACCCACGCCCCAAGGCTGCCTCTCCCCTCCTTCTCCATGCCATAGTCTCTTCTCCCCTTGCTCTCCACGTCCAAAAAGAGTTTTGGACTTAGGTTGGTGCGATTCAGATCAAGGAAAGGCGATCAAAAGCAAGAAGGCTGCGCTGCTGCAAAAGGACGACTGCAGATCTTCAAAAGAGTTTTGAAGATCCTCCAGATCAGATCCAGATCTGATTTTTGGAGGTGTGATAGAGAAGAAGAGGATCTCCAGATCCAACCCGAGTGGATACCGGTAGAGGCCAGGCGCTTGCGTGGCTAGATCCAGAACCTTCCGCTGCAATCAGGATCATCTACAGGGTAATAGGATTACCCAAATCAGGTAAATTAAATTTGATTTAATTTATCTTATTTTATTTTATTTATTAAAATAATAAGAATCAGATCTGAAACATATCAAGATCTGATTGAGATCAAGAGAAAAATTTTTGAAATATATCTCTTGATCTGAATCAGATCTGGAACGAACCTGGACCGGGAAATCAGGATTTCCCTTCAACTGGTATCAGAGCCATGGTTCTAAATTGTTTAGATCTGATTTTAAATTTATTTTAATTAGAAAAATAAAGTGATTTTAGATGTCACATGAGATGTGATCAGATCTGAAATCAGAAAAAATTAAAATTAAATGATTTGGATCTAAGATTAGAAGATATGCATGACTAGTTCTAGAATAGAATAGTTCTATAGAATAGTCTTGCATGTCTTTGATTTAATCTGATTAAATCATATTTTAGATCTATTTATTTACTATTTTTTGATATTATAAGTGTTATAATAACATCTGAAAAAATAGCAAATAAAAATTATTTAATTTTAAATATCATATGAGATATGATTGATGCATGTCTAGACTAGTTGTAGAATAGTTCTACATAATTGTCTAGATTAGAATTTATTTTGATTAAGATCAATTTAAATCTAATTTTTTAGATTATTATGAGATAATTTAGATCTGAAAATATGCATGATTTGATACATGAGATGTATGCAAAATATGCCATGATTAGATCTAATTTGTATATGAGATATATGATATAGATCTATAAACTGTTTTGTAGTATTGACATGTTCCTGATTAAGGCGTTCCTCTTGGCCGTCCGGTCATAAGAATGAAGAAGGGTTTAAAGGCCCTCTCTTCCCATTCGATGGGGTGTTCTTATGATGTGTAGGGGTGCTGCGTGTTCGTCCTTAATCAGAAACCCAAAACTTACTTTCTGCAAAACCCTAGATCCTGAAACCCTAGGATTTATTGTGCATATTTTATTTATGAACCCTACTTAATTAAGAATTAAGATTATGGAATATTAATTAGGTCTAAAATTGAGAATTTTAGATCTAAGACATATTCATAATACTGGGTTCGGGCTTGGGTAGCTCAATTAGGTCTAAGCGGTTGATCAAACCGAATCAAGAGTTGGTTAGATGGGATCAACAATGCTTAAATTGACCAGCCTAATAGGATTAAGTCTGGGTCAAGATCGAGTCACGATCAAGCAAGACCTAATTAGGCTCCGAGGTTAGAGTCTGGATTGTAGGCTAACCCAATTGGTTCTGACTCAACAATTTGGTGTCTAAGGTAAGTTTGGCACATACGACCGACTGGTTTTTAATTGGAAGCTACTCGACCTGAATGCATTCTTGTACGAGTTAATGGCATATTCCTTCCACCGGTCTCACTTACCTGGCCATATCTGTTGACACAGTTCTGATCTGAGGTGGTCAATAATCCGAGCTAACCCATGCCACTAGGTTAGTCATAATTGTTATGACTATGACAAGTCTAGTTTAATGAGACCTGAATCAATTCTCCCTAAGAAAAGATTAAGTCTGAGGTCTTCCACCATTGTAGATGTGCGGGCCCTTCCCGGGGTTGATTGTTCTCGGCTGGATACAGTGGCTCAGTTGCACCGGGAAGATGCAACCATGTCTATTAGGCATTGGATGCTATGGGCTGGAGGATGAGTTGGGCTCAATATTCTGGATACGGTGAGAGACTCAATTAGGAACCCAGTCTATGCAAATGGTGGGTCTGACTTAACTAAGGAGTGGATCAATATTCCGGATACGGTGAGATTCATGAATTAGAGACCAAGTTTGGGTGCACCATGATTAGAGAATCATTGAACAAGAGTTGTTCACTCATTGGCTAACCCATCACCAATAACTGTTAGGTGAGGTGATGAGTCAGTTGGTGAGACCGCACCACCCACTAGA
>QRFJ01001134.1:193882-211532 GCA_006176705.1 Cocos nucifera
CAGTCGGTCGTCTGCCAAACTTACCTTAGACACCAAATTGTTGAGTAGAACCAATTGGGTTAGCCTACAATCCAGACTCTAACCTCTGAGCCTAATTAGGTCTTGCTTGATCGTGACTCGATCTTGACCCAGACTTAATCCTATTAGGCTGGTCAATTTAAGCATTGTTGATCCCATCTAACCAACTCTTGATTCGGTTTGATCAACCGCTTAGACCTAATTGAGCTACCCAAGCCCGAACCCAGTATTATGAATATGTCTTAGATCTGAAATTCTCAATTTTAGATCTAATTAATATTCCATAAACTTAATTCTTAATTAAGTTGGGTTCATAAACAAAATATGCACAATAAATCCTAGGGTTTCAGGATCTAGGGTTTTGCAGAAAGTAAGTTTTGGGTTTCTGATTAAGGACGAACACGCAGCACCCCTACACGTCATAAGAACACCCCATCGAATGGGAAGAGAGGGCCTTTAAACCCTTCTTCGTTCTTATGACCGGACGGCCAAGAGGAACGCCTTAATCAGGAACATGTAAATCTACAAAACAGTTATAGATCTATATCATATATCTCATACACAAATTTAGATCTAATCAAGGCATATTTTGCATACATCTCATGTATCAAATCATGCATGTTTTCAGATCTAAATTATCACATAATAATCTAAAAAATTAGATTTAAATTGATCTAATCAAAATAAATTCTAATCTAGATAATTATGTAGAACTATTCTACAACTAGTCTAGTCATGCATCTATCATATCTCATATGATATTTAAAATTAAATAATTTTTATTTGCTGTTTATCAGATGTTATTATAACACTTATAATATCAAAAAATAGTAAATAAGAAGATCTAAAATATGATTTAATCATATTAAATCAAAGACATGCAAAACTATTCTATAGAACTATTCTATTCTAGAACTAGTCATGCATATCTTCTTAATCTTAGATCCAAATCATTTAATTTTAATTTTTCTGATTTCAGATCTGATCACATCTCATGTGACATCTAAAATCACTTTATTTTCTAATTAAAATAAAATTAAAATCAGATCTAAACAATTTTAGAACCATGGCTCTGATACCAGTTGAAGGGAAATCCTGATTTCCCGGTCCAGGTTCGTCCAGATCTGATTAGATCAAGAGATATATTTCAAAATTTTCTCTTGATCTCAATCAGATCTTGATATGTTTCAGATCTGATTCTTATTATTTTAATAAATAAAATAAAATAAGATAAATTAAATCAAATTTAATTTACCTGATTTGGGTAATCCTATTACCCTGTAGATGATCCTGATTGCAGCGGAAGGTTCTGGATCTTAGCCACGCAAGCGCCTGGCCTCTACCGGTATCCACTCGGGTTGGATCTGGAGATCCTCTTCTTCTCTATCACACCTCCAAAAATCAGATCTGGATCTGATCTGGAGGATCTTCAAAACTCTTTTGAAGATCTGCAGTCGTCCTTTTGCAGCAGCGCAGCCTTCTTGCTTTTGATCGCCTTTCCTTGATCTGAATCGCACCAACCTAAGTCCAAAACACCTTTTGGATGTGGAGAGCAAGAGGAGAAGAGACTATGGCATGGAGAAGGAGGGGAGAGGCAGCCTTGGGGCATATCTAATTGCATTCACTTTGAATTAGGGTTGGGCGCAGGGTCTTATTTATAGACCTCTTGTGATCCAACTCCTCTTCCTCTCAACCAATCACAACCCTTTGTGAAATCAGATCTAAATCTGATTGGTTGGAATAGAGACCCCTGGATTCCTCCTTAGAGGGTGCCTAAGACCAGTCAAACTGGATTCTTAGTAGAACTCTGATTGGAATCCAAAAGGGAGGTGGAGTCCTTGTCCAACAAGGACTCCTAGGCGCCTCCTACTTGGGCTCACGCCACCCTTGGCGTGCGCCCTTCTCCTTGCCAGGTTCTGGTAGGGGGACAGGCCCCCACCAGCTCTCCAATAGGTGCATGACATGTGGTCAAAAGTCAAAGGGTCAATGGTCAACATTTGACCAGTCAAAGGTAGACTTTTGACCAAAGTCAAAGAACAAGAAATGGCAGGTGACCAAAAATGGCAGGTAATGTCTTACAAATAAGACAACCTATTCTGACTTGGACAACCTCCAGTCAGACCATATGAAGGCCTCTGATTGAGCACAAACTCCTTTGGCTCAGTCAGGACAACTTATTTATGATAGTAAAAGAAGAACGTTAGGTTCAATCGAGTGCTAGCACGATTTCCTTGAACCTAATTGAATCTCATTCAGATCAATTGAACTAGATCAGTTCAATTGATGATCACCAGATTCAAACCCTTGTTTGTGTGACCCAGTTAGGTTCAGTTCTGTATGGTAATGGGATATGTCATGATCTCTATCATAGACATCATCGAAACTCCTTTCGATGGATCAGAACTCTTCTGATTCGAACAGCTAGAATGATCGATCATCTAAATCATTCTAATTGCTCCCAAAATCCACCAGTGACACCTAGCAGTATATGGTGGCAACCCATCAGAGCTGAATGCGAACCTCTTGGTGCAGCTACCTGTGTGATTAAGTTCTTCTATCTTGAGCCCCGATCAGATTAGGGTTAAGGTGAACTCGTCAAACCCTAGTCTCTGTCATATGATGTAATCATTCGATTCGAGTCCAATGTGAAAATCTAAATAGAAACTCTTTCTATTATTTCACTCTACCATGGCCATGGATTTCTGGACTTGATTCTCATGATCATCATAGGGCTGCTCCTCTACCACCGAGGTAGATAGATCCCATCTTGATGCAATCCAGTTCCTACAATGAACATGCTATAGCCAACATACACCTCAGGATTCCATATGGCTAGGAGACCGAGTAATGGTGTAGTCAAACTATAACACCCTCAAGGTGAACTGCCGATGCATCTCAGGTCAAAGAACCAGACACACTACTGCAGCATCGAGTCAGTCATTGACGAGAAGGTAGACTTCCTAATGACTACTCGAGGTGGTCACGCTCAGTGCCCTCGTTCTCTAACGAGTACCTGTACTCTCGCTCTGGTGTCTCCACACCGTAGACTCAAGACTCATCTACTAAAGAGAAGCGATCGTACACCAACCTTCCGGATCAATCACCATCCTCGTGATGATCCTATGGTCGGGAGCTGTTTATGAGTTAATAATGATTATTCATGTCTTAAATTTTCAACTCTTGAAAATATGAATTCATTACTTAACTCAATGTATCATTTAGAAAATTTTATTATTTTAAACAGAAGTGTAGTGTCGCCAATTGGCTTCTACACATATATCTAACAGCGAAAATCTCCGCGATTGATGATTTCTAGTGGGTGGTGCGGTCTCACCAACTGACTCATCACCTCACCTAACAGTTATTGGTGATGGGTTAGCCAATGAGTGAACAACTCTTGTTCAATGATTCTCTAATCATGGTGCACCCAAACTTGGTCTCTAATTCATGAATCTCACCGTATCCGGAATATTGATCCACTCCTTAGTTAAGTCAGACCCACCATTTGCATAGACTGGGTTCCTAATTGGGTCTCTCACCGTATCCGGAATATTGAGCCCAACTCATCCTCCAGCCCATAGCATCCAATGCCTAATAGACATGGTTGCATCTTCCCGGTGCAACTGAGCCACTGTATCCAGCCGAGAACAATCAACCCCGGGAAGGGCCCGCACGTCTACAATGGTGGAAGACCTCGGACTTAATCTTTTCTTAGGGAGAATTGATTCAGGTCTCATTAAACTAGACTTGGCTTAGTCATAACAATTATGACTAACCTAGTGGCATGGGTCAGCTCGGATTATTGACCACCTCAGATCAGAACTGTGTCAACAGATATGGCCAGGTAAGTGAGACCGGTGGAAGGAATATGCCGTTAACTCGCACAAGAACGCATTCAGGTCGAGTAGCTTCCAATTAAAAACCAGTCGGTCGTCTGTGCCAAACTTACCTTAGACACCAAATTGTTGAGTCAGAACCAATTGGGTTAGCCTACAATCCAGACTCTAACCTCTGAGCCTAATTAGGTCTTGCTTGATCGTGACTCGATCTTGACCCAGACTTAATCCTATTAGGCTGGTCAATTTAAGCATTGTTGATCCCATCTAACCAACTCTTGATTCGGTTTGATCAACCGCTTAGACCTAATTGAGCTACCCAAGCCCGAACCCAGTATTATGAATATGTCTTAGATCTGAAATTCTCAATTTTAGACCTAATTAATATTCCATAAACTTAATTCTTAATTAAGTTGGGTTCATAAACAAAATATGCACAATAAATCCTAGGGTTTCAGGATCTAG
The DNA here is from genome assembly GCA_006176705.1 of Cocos nucifera. NCBI lineage: Eukaryota > Viridiplantae > Streptophyta > Magnoliopsida > Arecales > Arecaceae > Cocos > Cocos nucifera. Next base: position 198,202 of record QRFJ01001134.1, read on the forward strand.
GGTTTTGCAGAAAGTAAGTTTTGGGTTTCTGATTAAGGACGAACACGCAGCACCCCTACACGTCATAAGAACACCCCATCGAATGGGAAGAGAGGGCCTTTAAACCCTTCTTCGTTCTTATGACCGGACGGCCAAGAGGAACGCCTTAATCAGGAACATGTAAATCTACAAAACAGTTATAGATCTATATCATATATCTCATATACAAATTTAGATCTAATCAAGGCATATTTTGCATACATCTCATGTATCAAATCATGCATGTTTTCAGATCTAAATTATCACATAATAATCTAAAAAATTAGATTTAAATTGATCTAATCAAAATAAATTCTAATCTAGACAATTATGTAGAACTATTCTACAACTAGTCTAGTCATGCATCTATCATATCTCATATGATATTTAAAATTAAATAATTTTTATTTGCTGTTTATCAGATGTTATTATAACACTTATAATATCAAAAAATAGTAAATAAGAAGATCTAAAATATGATTTAATCAGATTAAATCAAAGACATGCAAAACTATTCTATAGAACTATTCTATTCTAGAACTAGTCATGCATATCTTCATGTTCTTAGATCCAAATCATTTAATTTTAATTTTTCTGATTTCAGATCTGATCACATCTCATGTGACATCTGAAAATCACTTTATTTTCTAATTAAAATAAAATTAAAATCAGATCTAAACAATTTAGAACCATGGCTCTGATACCAGTTGAAGGGAAATCCTGATTTCCCGGTCCAGGTTCGTCCAGATCTGATTAGATCAAGAGATATATTTCAAAAATTTTCTCTTGATCTCAATCAGATCTTGATATATTTCAGATCTGATTCTTATTATTTTAATAAATAAAATAAAATAAGATAAATTAAATCAAATTTAATTTACCTGATTTGGGTAATCCTATTACCCTGTAGATGATCCTGATTGCAGCGGAAGGTTCTGGATCTTAGCCACGCAAGCGCCTGGCCTCTACCGGTATCCACTCGGGTTGGATCTGGAGATCCTCTTCTTCTCTATCACACCTCCAAAAATCAGATCTGGATCTGATCTGGAGGATCTTCAAAACTCTTTTGAAGATCTGCAGTCGTCCTTTTGCAGCAGCGCAGCCTTCTTGCTTTTGATCGCCTTTCCTTGATCTGAATCGCACCAACCAAAGTCCAAAACACTTTTGGACGTGGAGAGCAAGGGGAGAAGAGACTATGGCATGGAGAAGGAGGGGAGAGGCAGCCTTGGGGCGTGGGAAATCTCTATTAAATTAGGGTTGGGCGCAGGGTCTTATTTATAGACCTCTTGTGATCCAACTCCTCTTCCTCTCAACCAATCACAACCCTTTGTGAAATCAGATCTAAATCTGATTGGTTGGAATAGAGACCCCTGGATTCCTCCTTAGAGGGTGCCTAAGACCAGTCAAACTGGATTCTTAGTAGAACTCTGATTGGAATCCAAAAGGGAGGTGGAGTCCTTGTCCAACAAGGACTCCTAGGCGCCTCCTACTTGGGCTCACGCCACCCTTGGCGTGCGCCCTTCTCCTTGCCAGGTTCTGGCAGGGGGACAGGCCCCCACCAGCTCTCCAATAGGTGCATGACATGTGGTCAAAAGTCAAAGGTCAATGGTCAACATTTGACCAGTCAAAGGTAGACTTTTGACCAAAGTCAAAGAACAAGAAATGGCAGGTGACCAAAAATGGCAGGTAATGTCTTACAAATAAGACAACCTATTCTGACTTGGACAACCTCCAGTCAGACCATATGAAGGCCTCTGATTGAGCACAAACTCCTTTGGCTCAGTCAGGACAACTTATTTGTGATAGTAAAAGAAGAACGTTAGGTTCAATCGAGTGCTAGCACGATTTCCTTGAACCTAATTGAATCTCATTCAGATCAATTGAACTAGATCAGTTCAATTGATGATCACCAGATTCAAACCCTTGTTTGTGTGACCCAGTTAGGTTCAGTTCTGTATGGTAATGGGATATGTCATGATCTCTATCATCGACATCATCGAAACTCCTTTCGATGGATCAGAACTCTTCTGATTCGAACAGCTAGAATGATCGATCATCTAAATCATTCTAATTGCTCCCAAAATCCACCAGTGACACCTAGCAGTATATGGTGGCAACCCATCAGAGCTGAATGCGAACCTCTTGGTGCAGCTACCTGTGTGATTCAAGTTCTTCTATCTTGAGCCCCGATCAGATTAGGGTTAAGGTGAACTCGTCAAACCCTAGTCTCTGTCATATGATGTAATCATTCGATTCGAGTCCAATGTGAAAATCTAAATAGAAACTCTTTCTATTATTTCACTCTACCATGGCCATGGATTTCTGGACTTGATTCTCATGATCATCATAGGGCTACTCCTCTACCACCGAGGTAGATAGATCCCATCTTGATGCAATCCAGTTCCTACAATGAACATGCTATAGCCAACATACACCTCAGGGTTCCATATGGCTAGGAGACCGAGTAATGGTGTAGTCAAACTATAACACCCTCAAGGTGAACTGTCCGATGCATCTCAGGTCAAAGAACCAGACACACTACTGCAGCATCGAGTCAGTCATTGACGAGAAGGTAGACTCCCTAATGACTACTCGAGGTGGTCACGCTCAGTGCCCTCGTTCTCTAACGAGTACCTGTACTCTCGCTCCGGTGTCTCCACACCGTAGACTCAAGACTCATCTACTAAAGAGAAGCGATCGTACACCAACCTTCCGGATCAATCACCATCCTCGTGATGATCCTATGGTCAGGAGCTATTTATGAGTTAATAATGATTATTCATGTCTTAAATTTTCAACTCTTGAAAATATAAATTATCATTACCATTAACTCAAAGGATGTATCACAGACACTAAATACACAAGTGTGATAGAAAATAACCCATTTTATAAATTATAGTCAAAATTACAATTTTGCCCCTAGAAGTGTATTACAAGTGTCAGCCAATTCTGGCTTCTAGGGCACATATATCTAACAAATAGTCCTAAGAACTTCATCACAATAATGGAGTTCGTTAGAAGATGAATACTTTATGATGAAAAAAGTCAAAAAAATATTTTATTTATTAATGAATCAATTATAAATATAAAGTAGCAGAACCATCAATAGACTGACGATTAGCTTTGGAACACATTTTCCAATAGTGGAGTATACTAGCATGGAGTTCAGGAGGTACTATGAGAAAAATGGCATCAAATACCATTACACAGTGAAGATGACTCCCCAACAGAATGGTGTCGTGGAGAAAATGAATCAAACATTGACTGAGAAGGCATGAAGTTTGAGACTATAGACATCACTTCTAAAATCTTTTTGGGGTGATGCCTTAACTTTTTCTTATTTTCTTGTGAACATGTCCCCACATCGTAAGCTGAACGGATGCATTCTAGAGGAGGTCTAGAGTGGAAAGAAGGTGGAGCTTGGCTACCTAAAGATCTTCGATTGCCCAGCCTATGCACATATGGAGGCAATTGAGAGGAGCAAATTGGATCCAAAATCTCAAAAGATGACATTCATAGGATATCCACAAGGAGTCAAGGGGTACCTGCTATGGGACTCTTAGGCACAGAAGTTAGTGATTAGCAAAAACTTTATCTTTGATGAGAAGAGTATCTTGAGGAGCTCTAGGATAGATGGAACTAGAAAGACAAAGGTAAACAGCAGTGGCCAGTCTGAGATAGATGACATGTAGTTCGAATTAATGTATAAGAGTGTTCCTATTGAGGTGAAGCTGGGTAGGAGAAAAGATACTCAGATAGAAGACCGACATGAATTGCCAGTAGTTCAGATGGATGTGTAGGATTGGCCACAAACATCAGACAGAGATGTGCCAGTGGGAGTGGCTTTGCACAAACCCCAGCATACTATCAGGAGACTAGTTAGATATGGCATTAATGAGGTTATCTCCTATGCACTCATCACTACTAATGGTGATCCAAAAAATTATGCAGAGACTATGGAGAGTGAGGATCATTATTCATGGATGCATGCCATGATGGAGGAGATGGAATCACTTGAAAAAAATCAGACATGACAGCTAGTGGATCTTTCAGAAGGTGCTCGACCTATTGGCTCAAAGTGGGTGTTTGCAAAGAAACAAGCACCTTCAGAATAAGATGGAGTCAGATTCAAAGCAAGACTGGTAGCAAAGGGATACTCATAAAGGAAAAGGATTGACTACATAAAAATTTTTCTCCTATGGTGTGTCATACATCTATTTGGATTTTGCTGTCACTGGTGGCACAGTTCAACGTGGAGTTGGAATAGATGGATGTGAAGTCGACCTTCCTTCATGGCACATTGGAGGAAAGGATCTACATGTAGCAGCCAGATGGTTTCATGGAGACTGGATAGGTAGAAAAGATATGTTTACTCAGAGAGTCTGGCTTGAAACAATCCCCTTATCGGTAGTATTAAAGATTTGATAGTTTTGTGATGTGAATATGATTGCTGTGTCTACATCAAGAATGTAGATATGGAGGATGCTCTATACTCGCTACTGTATGTAGATGATATGCTTATAGCAAATAGAAGCATGGAAGGTATAAAAAGGCTGAAAAGGGCATTATCATCCGAGTTTGAGTTGAAGAATCTAAGTCCAACTGAGAAAATCTTTGGAATGGAGATTTGCAGAGATAGGTGCAAAGGAGTGCTCCATTTGTCACAAAGAAGATATATCCAAAAATTTTTGGAAAGGTTTGAGATGGAGAAGGCCAAACCTGTAGAGACGCTATTATCGAGCCATATATCTCTCTCCAAGTTGCAAAGCCTCCAGTCAAAAAAGGAGAGAGAATACATGGAAAGAGTCCTTTGTGCAAATGCTATAGGTACTGTGATGTACACTATGGTGTGCTATAGATCAGATATAGCACATGCAGTGAGCACGATTAGTAGATACATGCCTAACCCTAGGAAGAAACACTGGAAAGCATTGAAATGGATATTATGATATCTACATGGAACAAAGGATTATGGTTTGGTGTTTGGTGGATAGCCAGGAGAATTTGAAGATGGAGGTTCGAGTCCTCTAAAAGGGTTTGTAGATGCGAATTATGCAGAAGATCTTGATACAAGGAGGTGTACTACTGTATACCTCTTCTATGTGTATGGTGGATCGGTATCTTGGAGATCAATCCTTCAGTCAATTACGGACTTGTTTATCATAGAGGCCGAGTATATCGAAATAATGGGGACTGCAAAGAAAGCTCTTTGGCTTAGGAGGCTGATTGCTGAGTTGGGGGTGGAGTAAAGTAAGATTACACTATTCAATGATAGTCAGAGTGCTCTGCTATTGGCACAGAACCCAATCTATCATGCATGCACAAAGCATATAGACGTGAGGTACTATAGGATCAAAGATCTGATGGAGGAAGCTAAAGTGGAACTGATGAAGATCCATATCAAGTAGAATCAATTTGATGCACTCACGAAGGTACTTTCCAAAGGTAGCTTTCACATGTATGTGGCAAGAATGGGTTTGCTGAGAAGAGATGAGTTCACAAGAACTTGGAAGCAGCAAGGTAGAGAATGTGAGCTCAAACGTGGTGCTTCCAAGTCTTAGGAACATGAGAAGATAGGTCATGAAAAGATGGGAGCAAGTCAGAAGATAAATCAGTCATGGTTGCAAAGTTTAGAAATTGAGTCGGCTCATCCTGAGACTAAACTGGCTAAGTTAGGAACTGGACTGGCTCAGTCTAGGACTGGTTCAGCTATATCTTAAAGATAAATCTAGACAAAAAGCAGCATTTTTGGGCTATTGGCATGATATGCAATTAGGACGGCTTTGTCTGAGACTGAGCCGACCCAATCGTAGGTTGGCTGGTCCAATCTGAAATTAGGCCAGCTTAGTTTTTGCGGGTTTGTTTTGTATACGTGGGATGTTTGGATTTTGAAGAGTTTTTCTATGAGCTTGGGACTTGACCCTTTTGTAAAGTATAAATACTAGAAATAGGTTAAGGTTGTATATGATGCTGAATTCATTGAATAAAGCTCTTTTTCTCTTAGAAAACTCTTGTGCTCTCTTTTTCTCTTTTCTCTTGAATCCATTATTTTTCTTCCACATTGATCCTAGGAGATTTTTCCTTGTTGCTTGGCTAATCACCAACAGCCATACCAATCCGAGAGAAGATAGTTTATCCAAACACTGCTCTCATTATTCAAGTTCGTCCGAAGAGGATCCAAGATAAGAGGGTGACTGAGATCGCTTTGAGACGATGTTTAGCCAAACATTGGTGGGAGCAGATTTATCCCCAACAATAATCCCCCTACTCCTGAGTTCAAAATTCGAAGAAAGTATACATGCGACTGCCGAAGTTCTTTTTAGTCTCCTGCGCCCATTAGGATGGGATGCTTTGACGTCTATCGCACTGGCACCAAAACTTCATAAATATGAGGTGATCCGAAAAGATGTTTTTTGAGCCTTCCATCGAAACTCTACCCAAGGTATGGTGCAAATAAGGATCTACCCATCGCCACTTCTCTGCCAGAATAGTGGGACACGTGATGTACACAGATTGACCAAATGAGATCTATGATCATAACTGTCTCAGACTTTCCTTGGCTATTAAAAGCCCTCTTCCTCCTCCGAAATCCATTCTGCCTGAGTCTTCTTCCTTCTTTCCTAAGTCCTTATCTTCCTTCTACCCGAGAGTTCCGATTCCTTCTCGCATCCTCTCTGCTTTCAGGCACTCTTCTACTTGATTTTCGTTGTGCTCACCATCTTCTCGCCTTTCTTAGTCAACTTAGGTCAGCTTTCCAACCCTTCTCTTTGAGCATTTATACTTCTTAGATTTCTTACTCTATCGATTTTCTCTAGGGAATTTCTATATTTCATTTTTCTTGATTTTTGGAGACTTTTCTAGGGTTTATTTTGATCCATATGTCTTTCGAAACCTTCCAATCTATCAGTTTGCAGAGCTCATCTAGGCTGACCTTCTTAGACCCTGCTTCTCTAGCTGAGGTTAATCTTAGGAGTATGTCCCATCAGTCTTTCATCCTAGATACTATTTCTTTTGTCCTTATTCCGAATGACCTCTTCCAGATTAGGGTTGAAGGGAAATCCTGATTTCCCAGTCCAGGTTCATCCAGATCTGATTAGATCAAAAGATATATTTCAAAAATTTTCTCTTGATCTCAATCAGATCTTGATAAGTTTCAGATCTGATTCTTATTATTTTAATAAATAAAATAAAATAAGATAAATTAAATCAAATTTAATTTACCTGATTTGGGTAATCCTATTACCCTGTAGATGATCCTGATTGCAGCGGAAGGTTCTGGATCAAGCCACGCAAGCGCCTGGCCTCTATCGGTATCCACTCGGGTTGGATCTGGAGAACCTCTTCTTCTTTATCACACCTCCAAAAATCAGATCTGGATCTGATCTGGAGGATCTTCAAAACTCTTTTGAAGATCTGCAGTCGTCCTTTTGCAGCAGCGCAGCCTTCTTGCTTTTGATCGCCTTTCCTTGATCTGAATCGCACCAACCTAAGTCCAAAACTCTTTTGGACGTGGAGAGCAAGGGGAGAAGAGACTATGGCATGGAGAAGGAGGGGAGAGGCAGCCTTGGGGCGTGTCTAATTGCATTCACTTTAATTAGGGTTGGGCGCAGGGTCTTATTTATAGACCTCTTGTGATCCAACTCCTCTTCCTCTCAACCAATCACAACCCTTTGTGAAATCAGATCTAAATCTGATTGGTTGGAATAGAGACCCCTGGATTCCTCCTTAGAGGGTGCCTAAGACCAGTCAAACTGGATTCTTAGTAGAACTCTGATTGGAATCCAAAAGGGAGGTGGAGTCCTTGTCCAACAAGGACTCCTAGGCGCCTCCTACTTGGGCTCACGCCACCCTTGGCGTGCGCCCTTCTCCTTGCCAGGTTCTGGCAGGGGGACAGGCCCCCACCAGCTCTCCAATAGGTGCATGACATGTGGTCAAAAGTCAAAGGGTCAATGGTCAACGTTTGACCAGTCAAAGGTAGACTTTTGACCAAAGTCAAAGAACAAGAAATGGCAGGTGACCAAAAATGGCAGGTAATGTCTTACAAATAAGACAACCTATTTCTGACTTGGACAACCTCCAGTCAGACCATATGAAGGCCTCTGATTGAGCACAAACTCCTTTGGCTCAGTCAGGACAACTTATTTATGATAGTAAAAGAAGAACGTTAGGTTCAATCGAGTGCTAGCACGATTTCCTTGAACCTAATTGAATCTCATTCAGATCAATTGAACTAGATCAGTTCAATTGATGATCACCAGATTCAAACCCTTGTTTGTGTGACCCAGTTAGGTTCAGTTCTGTATGGTAATGGGATATGTCATGATCTCTATCATAGACATCATCGAAACTCCTTTCGATGGATCAGAACTCTTCTGATTCGAACAGCTAGAATGATCGATCATCTAAATCATTCTAATTGCTCCCAAAATCCACCAGTGACACCTAGCAGTATATGGTGGCAACCCATCAGAGCTGAATGCGAACCTCTTGGTGCAGCTACCTGTGTGATTAAGTTCTTCTATCTTGAGCCCCGATCAGATTAGGGTTAAGGTGAACTCGTCAAACCCTAGTCTCTGTCATATGATGTAATCATTCGATTCGAGTCCAATGTGAAAATCTAAATAGAAACTCTTTCTATTATTTCACTCTACCATGGCCATGGACTTTCTGGACTTGATTCTCATGATCATCATAGGGCTACTCCTCTACCACCGAGGTAGATAGATTCCATCTTGATGCAATCCAGTTCCTACAATGAACATGCTATAGCCAACATACACCTCAGGGTTCCATATGGCTAGGAGACCGAGTAATGGTGTAGTCAAACTATAACACCCTCAAGGTGAACTGCCGATGCATCTCAGGTCAAAGAACCAGACACACTACTGCAGCATCGAGTCAGTCATTGACGAGAAGGTAGACTTCCTAATGACTACTCGAGGTGGTCACGCTCAGTGCCCTCGTTCTCTAACGAGTACCTGTACTCTCGCTCCGGTGTCTCCACACCGTAGACTCAAGACTCATCTACTAAAGAGAAGCGATCGTACACCAACCTTCCGGATCAATCACCATCCTCGTGATGATCCTATGGTCGGGAGCTGTTTATGAGTTAATAATGATTATTCATGTCTTAAATTTTCAACTCTTGAAAATATGAATTATCATTACCATTAACTCAAAGGATGTATCACAGACACTAAATACACATATGTGATAGAAAATAACCCATTTTATTAATTATAGTCAAAATTACAATTTTGCCCCTAGAAGTGTATTACAAGTGTCAGCCAATTCTGGCTTCTAGGGCACATATATCTAACAATCTCCCACTTGTCCTAAAGCCAATTGGCTACAAGTCTAAGTCCCATCTTCTCAAGGTGGGCTTCGATCTTCTGCTGGCCCAACGGCTTTGTAAGTGGGTCTGCCACATTATCTGCGGAGTTGACTCTCTTGACCTCAACGTAACCTTTCTCAAGGTAATCGCGGATGAGATGATATCGCCGCTCAATGTGCTTGGACTTCTGGTGAGACCTCGGCTCCTTAGCAAGGGCTATGGCGCCATTGTTGTCGCAGTAAAGAGGAATGGCATCTGATGGCATTACTCCAATTTCTGCAGCAAACTTCTTGTACCAGATGCTCGACTTTCGATCTGCTATCTATATCGGACATGAAGTCCGAGTCTGTGTATCCCTGAACTTGGAGTTCTCCGTTACCAAAGACCAACATCATATCCTTAGTTCTTCTCAAGTACTTAAGGATACATTTCACAGAAGTCCAGTGTTCTTCACCTGGATTTGACTGATATCTGCTTGTGACACTCACAGCATGGGCTATATCAGGTCGTGTACATAGCATGGCATACATGAGGCTCCCTATTGCAGAAGCATAAGGGATCTTGCTCATGCGTTCTATTTCCTCAGGTGTGCTGGGGCACATCTTCTTGGAAAGATGAATACCATGTCTGAAGGGTATTAATCCCCTCTTAGAGTTTTCCATACTAAACCTCTTTAGTACTTCCTCTATGTACATCTTCTGTGAAAGTCCTAGCATCCTATTCGGTCTATCCCTATAGACCTTAATTCCTAGAATAAAGGATGCTTCACCTAGGTCTTTCATGGAGAATTCCTTGGACAACCACATCTTGACTGATGTCAACATGGGAATATCATTCCCAATAAGGAGGATGTCATCCACGTACAATACGAGGAAGACAACAGCGCTCCCACTGACCCTTTTGAAAACACATGGTTCCTCTTCATTTTTGATGAAACCAAACTTTTTGATCACATCATTGAAACGAGTGTTCCAGCTCCGAGATGCTTGCTTAAGTCCATATATGGACCTTTGCAGCTTGCAAACCTTGTGATCAGTATCACTGGATGTGAAACCTAGCGGCTGTTCCATATAGATATCTTCCTCAAGATATCCATTTAGGAATGCCGTTTTCACGTCCATTTGCCATATTTCATAATCGAAATAGGCTGCAACAGCAAGCAATGTGCGGATGGATTTTAGCATAGCTACCGGGGAAAAGGTATCCTGATAGTCAATGCCTTCACGTTGACTATAACCTTTTGCCACCAGTCTAGCCTTGAATGTCTCCACATTCCCATCTGCACCAATCTTTCTCTTGAAGATCCATTTACACCCAATAGGTACTATACCTTCTGGTGGATCTACCAAGGTCCAGACTTGGTTTGAGTGCATCGAGTCGATCTCTGACTTCATTGCCTCAAGCCATTTCTCGGAGTCGATATCTGATATCGCCTCGTTGTAGGTTTTGGGATCATCACCATGAGCACCATTACCTATGAGGAACATTTCCTCTACGTCCTCTGAAATAATACCTAAGTATCTTTCAGGGGGACGGGAAACTCTTTCCGATCTACGAGGTGGAGGAGGTAGTGTTCTTATTGGCTCAACCTGATTTGGTTCCACTTGGTCCTTAGCTCGTTCTGCTTGTGAGACTTTCTCATCAAGCTTAATCTGCTTTCCAATGCCACTATCTTGAATAAACTATTTTTCAAGAAATATGGCATGTCGACTCACAATCACATTGTGGTCTTCTGGAATGTAGAAATAGTATCCTAATGACTCTTTAGGATATCCTATGAATCGAGCTCTAAAGGACCTAAACTCTAACTTGTCCGCTTGTTGTCTTTTGACATGAAGCCGGACAACCCCAAATTCTGAGATGACTCAGACTTGGTTTCTTACCGTGCCATATCTCATACGGTGTGGTAGGAACGGTTTTAGAGGGAACCCTATTCAGTAAATAGATTGAAGTTAATAATGAATGTCCCCAAAGAAAATCAGGGAGGTCTGTGAAGCTCATCATGGATCGAACCATATCCAATAGAGTCCGATTTCTCCGTTCTGAAACCCCGTTGAGTTGAGGTGTTCCTGGTGGAGTCCATTGAGAGACTATGCCATTTTCCTTAAGATAGTCTAGGAATTCCCGGCTAAGGTATTCACCTCCTCGATCTGATCGAAGAACCTTAATGGGTTTTCCAGTTTGTTTTTCTACTTCATGTCTGAATTCTTTGAACTTTTCAAAGGCTTCAGACTTATGTCTCATAAGATACACATACCCATACCTAGACAGATCATCGGTAAAGGTAATGAAGTAGACAAAATTGCCTCTAGCCGGCACATCGAATGGGCCGCACACATCAGTATGTACTAGGGCAAGGAGATCTGTGGCCCTCTCCCCATGTCCAACAAAAGGGAGTTTAGTCATTTTGCCTTGAAGACAAGATTCACAAGTTGGATATGACTCAAAAGTCAATGGACTCAATAGCCCATTTTTCTCCAATTTGTTAATCCTATCTTCTGCTATATGACCTAATCTCAGGTGCCATAGATATCTGTCGTTTGGACTATCCCTAGGTCGTTTGGCATTCACGTTTTGCTCGATAGTTAAAACAGGTACATCAATATGCAACTGATAAAGACCATTAACAAGGAAACCATTTGCAATTTTATTTCTTTCATAAAGAATGTTACAATGGTCCTTAAAGAAGGTGATCACATAACCTTCTTGTGCTAAGCATGAAACAGAAATCAAATTCCTGCTAGCTGCAGGCACATAATAACAGTCTTTTAAAACTAAGTCTAAACCAGATGGTAATCGCAGAGGGTATGTTCCCACGGCTACTGCAGCAACTCTTGCTCCATTACCGACGCGTAGGATCATGTCTCCATCCCTCAGCCTCCTGCTATCCTCAAGACCCTGCATAGAAGTGCACAGATGAGCACTAGAACCAGAGTCAAGCACCCAACTGGATGCAGAAGAAACCGTAAGGTTAGACTCAATAACGAGCATACCTCCAGAAGGACCTTCCTTCTTGTTCTTCAGGGTGGCCAGGTAAGTAGGGCAGTTCCGCTTCCAATGGCCGTCGCTGTTGCAATGGAAACACTTTCCTTTGCCATCGACCTTCTTCTTCGGTTCTGCCTTCTTCTTCTTTGATCCTTCTACCTTACTTTTCTTTTTCATAGGACTTTTTTTTTTCTTTCCCATAAGATTTCTTTTGGAAGAAGTCGTTCCATTACAGAACTGAGCTTTTAGAACCTTTCACAGAAAGCTCAGCGGTAACTCAGCATATTCATGCAACTCGGCCAAGGAATTTTGAAGTTTAATGCATGTGGTAATTCATGATGAATTACCCATAACGCATCTAGTCAAGGGATTGGCAGAATAATCATCATTCTGCAAGTCCAAGTCTAACTTCATCACCGAGCTTCTCAAGCTCTTCCCATGTCCTTGATCATATGTCAGACGTGATAACTTGGACTGACCTGCCATTCTCACGCATCTAGCCTAAAAGTCATTTTTGTGCTTGAGATGTTGCTGCGTGACCTCGTTCACACAACATCTCTGCAGGTGAGCCAAATTTGAATGAGCAGTCCCATATCTTCATGTTGGCGCTGGAGCTCATCAGACTCGAGCCAACATGTAGATATCTGGCCTTTATGTCTTTCGTCAATCCAATTTTTTCAAAGACGCTCCTCATGTTCAGTGGATGGACGAGCTGGTAAAGTGGGAGGGTCCTGGTCCAAAACATGTGTTACTTCTCTGAACCCAAAACAATTTTATAGTTCCCTGAGCAATCTTTTATAATGGTCATCAGCTATGTTGTTCTAGGATACGTGCCAGTGGATTGGACGCAGATCATTTTCCTGTAAGACGAGTCAAAGACTAGTTAGATCTGTAATTTTGACTTGACTAATTTGTTGTTAGGGATTTATTTTTAAACAAATTAGCTCCCACTATTTTCTGCTCGGATCCTACACTCCCTCTGTAAAGAATGTGA
>QRFJ01001135.1:0-135735 GCA_006176705.1 Cocos nucifera
TATATGACCTAACTTAGGTGCCATAGATATCTGTCGTTTGGACTATCCCTAGGTCATTTGGCATTCACGTTTTGCTCGATAGTTAGAACAGGTACATCAATATGTAGCTGATAAAGACCATTAATAAGGAAACCATTTGCAATTTTATTTCTTTCATAAAGAATGTTACAATGGTCCTTAAAGAAGGTAATCACATAGCCTTCTTGTGCTAAGCATGAAACAGAAATCAAATTCCTGCTAGCTGCAGGCACATAATAACAGTCTTTCAAAAACTAAGTCTAAACCAGATGGTAATCGAAGAGGGTATGTTCCCACGGCTACTGCAGCAACTCTTGCTCCATTACCGATGCGTAGGATCATGTCTCCATCCCTCAGCCTCCTGCTATCCTCAAGACCCTGCATAGGAAGTGCACAGATGAGCACTAGAACCAGAGTCAAGCACCCAACTGGATGCAGAAGAAACCGTAAGGTTAGACTCAATAACGAGCATACCTCCAGAAGGACCTTCCTTCTTGTTCTTCAGGGTGGCCAGGTAAGTAGGGCAGTTCCGCTTCCAATGGCCGTCGCTGTTGCAATGGAAAACACTTTCCTTTGCCATCGGCCTTTTCTTCGGTTCTGCCTTCTTCTTCTTTGATCCTTCCACCTTTTGCTTTTTCACAGACTTCTTTTTCTTTCCATAAGACTTTCTTTTGGAAGAAGTCCGTTCCATAGCAAGAACTGAGCCTTTAGAACCTTTCATAGAAAGCTCAGCGGTAACCAGCATATTCATTAACTTCGGCCAAGGAATTTTGAAGTTTATGCATGTGGTAATTCATGATGAATTGCCCATATGCATCAGTCAAGGATTGCAGAATAATATCATTCTGCAAGTCCAAGTCCAACTTCACACCGAGCTTCTCAAGCTCTTCCATGTCCTTGATCATTGTCAGACAGTGATCTTGGACTGACTGCCCATCACGCATCTTAGCCTTAAAAAGTCATTTCGTGACTTGATATTTGGCTGCGCGACTCTGTTCACCAAACATCTCCTGCAGGTGAGCCAACATTTGGCGAGCAGTCCCGATATCTTCATGTTGGCGCTGGAGCTCATCAGACATCGAGCCCAACATGTAATATCTGGCCTTATTATCTTCGTCTATCCATTTTTCCAGAGATGCTCTCTGTTCAGTGGATGGACGGGCTGGTAAGGTGGGAGGGTCCTGGTCCAAAACATGGGTTAACTTCTCTGAACCCAAAACAATTTTGTAGTTCCTGAGCCAATCTTTATAATTGGGTCCAGTCAGTCTATGTGTGTCTAGGATACGTGCCAATGGGTTGGACGCAGACATTTTCCTGTAGAGAGTCAAAGATTCTAGTTAGATACTGTAATTTTGACTTGACCAATTTGTTTAGGGATTTTATTTTTAAACAAATTAGCTCCCACTATTTTCTCGGATCCCTACACTCCCTCTGTAGAGATGCGAAAAATCTCCATGATTAATGATTTCTAGTGGGTGGTGCGGTCTCACCAACTGACTCATCACCTCACCTAACAGTTATTGGTGATGGGTTAGCCAATGAGTGAACAACTCTTGTTCAATGATTCTCTAATCATGGTGCACCCAAACTTGGTCTCTAATTCATGAATCTCACCGTATCCGAATATTGATCCACTCCTTAGTTAAGTCAGACCCACCATTTGCATAGACTGGGTTCCTAATTGAGTCTCTCACCGTATCCAAAATATTGAGCCCAACTCATCCTCCAGCCCATAGCATCCAATGCCTAATAGACATGGTTGCATCTTTCCGGTGCAACTGAGCCACTGTATCCAGCCGAGAACAATCAACCCCGGGAAGGGCCCGCACATCTACAATGGTGGAAGACCTCAGACTTAATCTTTTCTTAGGGAGAATTGATTCAGGTCTCATTAAACTAGACTTGGCTTAGTCATAACAATTATGACTAACCTAGTGGCATGGGTTAGCTCGGATTATTGACCACCTCAGATCAGAACTGTGTCAACAGATATGGCCAGGTAAGTGAGACCGGTGGAAGGAATATGCCATTAACTCGCACAAGAACGCATTCAGGTCGAGTAGCTTCCAATTAAAAACCAGTCGGTCGTATGTGCCAAACTTACCTTAGACACCAAATTGTTGAGTCAGAACCAATTGGGTTAGCCTACAATCCAGACTCTAACCTCTGAGCCTAATTAGGTCTTGCTTGATCGTGACTCGATCTTGACCCAGACTTAATCCTATTAGGCTGGTCAATTTAAGCATTGTTGATCCCATCTAACCAACTCTTGATTCGGTTTGATCAACCGCTTAGACCTAATTGAGCTACCCAAGCCCGAACCCAGTATTATGAATATGTCTTAGATCTGAAAATTCTCAATTTTAGACCTAATTAATATTCCATAAACTTAATTCTTAATTAAGTAGGGTTCATAAACAAAATATGCACAATAAATCCTAGGGTTTCAGGATCTAGGGTTTTGCAGAAAGTAAGTTTTGGGTTTCTGATTAAGGACGAACACGCAGCACCCCTACACATCATAAGAACACCCCATCGAATGGGAAGAGAGGGCCTTTAAACCCTTCTTCATTCTTATGACCGGACGGCCAAGAGGAACGCCTTAATCAGGAACATGCAATACTACAAAACAGTTTTAGATCTATATCATATATCTCATATACAAATTAGATCTAATCATGGCATATTTTGCATACATCTCATGTATCATAATCATGCATGTTTTTTCAGATCTAAATTATCTCATAATAATCTAAAAAATTAGATTTAAATTGATCTAATCAAAATAAATTCTAATCTAGACAATTATGTAGAACTATTCTACAACTAGTCTAGACATGCATCAATCATATCTCATATGATATTTAAAATTAAATAATTTTTATTTGCTATTTTTTAGATGTTATTATAACACTTATAATATCAAAAAATAGTAAATAAAAGATCTAAAATATGATTTAATCAGATTAAATCAAAACATGCAAGACTATTCTATAGAACTATTCTATTCTTAGAACTAGTCATGCATATCTTCTGTTCTTAGATCCAAATCATTTAATTTTAATTTTTTCTGATTTCAGATCTGATCACATCTCATGTGACATCTGAAATCACTTATTTATTTTTAATTAAAATAAATTTAAAATCAGATCTAAACAATTTTAGAACCTTGGCTCTGATACCAGTTGAAGGGAAATCCTGATTTTCCGGTCCAGGTTCGTCCAGATCTGATCAGATCAAGAGATATATTTCAAAATTTTTTTCTCTTGATCTCAATCAGATCTTGATATGTTTCAGATCTGATTCTTATTATTTTAATAAATAAAATAAAATAAGATAAATTAAATCAAATTTAATTTACCTGATTTGGGTAATCCTATTACCCTGTAGATGATCCTGATTGCAGCGGAAGGTTCTGGATCTTAGCCACGCAAGCGCCTGGCCTCTACCGGTATCCACTCGGGTTGGATCTGGAGATCCTCTTCTTCTCTATCACACCTCCAAAAATCAGATCTGGATCTGATCTGGAGGATCTTCAAAACTCTTTTGAAGATCTGCAGTCGTCCTTTTGCAGCAGCGCAGCCTTCTTGCTTTTGATCGCCTTTCCTTGATCTGAATCGCACCAACCAAAGTCCAAAACACCTTTTGGACGTGGAGAGCAAGGGGAGAAGAGACTATGGCATGGAGAAGGAGGGGAGAGGCAGCCTTGGGGCGTGATCTAATTCATTGGAATTAGGGTTGGGCGCAGGGTCTTATTTATAGACCTCTTGTGATCCAACTCCTCTTCCTCTCAACCAATCACAACCCTTTGTGAAATCAGATCTAAATCTGATTGGTGGAATAGAGACCCCTGGATTCCTCCTTAGAGGGTGCCTAAGACCAGTCAAACTTGGATTCTTAGTAGAACTCTAATTGGAATCCAAAAGGGAGATGGAGTCCTTGTCCAACAAGGACTCCTAGGCGCCTCCAACTTGGGCTCACGCCACCCTTGGCGTGCGCCCTTCTCCTTGCCAGGTTCTGGCAGGGGGACAGGCCCCCACCAGCTCTCCAATAGGTGCATGACATGTGGTCAAAAGTCAAAGGGTCAATGGTCAACGTTTGACCAGTCAAAGGTAGACTTTTGACCAAAGTCAAAGAACAAGAAATGGCAGGTGACCAAAAATGGCAGGTAATGTCTTACAAAATAAGACAACCTATTTCTGACTTGGACAACCTCCAGTCAGACCATATGAAGGCCTCTGATTGAGCACAAACTCCTTTGGCTCAGTCAGGACAACTTATTTATGATAGTAAAAGAAGAACGTTAGGTTCAATCGAGTGCTAGCACGATTTCCTTGAACCTAATTGAATCTCATTCAGATCAATTGAACTAGATCAGTTCAATTGATGATCACCAGATTCAAACCCTTGTTTGTGTGACCCAGTTAGGTTCAGTTCTGTATGGTAATGGGATATGTCATGATCTCTATCATCGACATCATCGAAACTCCTTTCGATGGATCAGAACTCTTCTGATTCGAACAGCTAGAATGATCGATCATCTAAATCATTCTAATTGCTCCCAAAATCCACCAGTGACACCTAGCAGTATATGGTGGCAACCCATCAGAGCTGAATGCGAACCTCTTGGTGCAGCTACCTGTGTGATTAAGTTCTTCTATCTTGAGCCCCGATCAGATTAGGGTTAAGGTGAACTCGTCAAACCCTAGTCTCTGTCATATGATGTAATCATTCGATTCGAAGTCCAATGTGAAAATCTAAATAGAAACTCTTTCTATTATTTCACTCTACCATGGCCATGGGCTTCTGGACTTGATTCTCATGATCATCATAGGGCTGCTCCTCTACCACCGAGGTAGATAGATTCCATCTTGATGCAATCCAGTTCCTACAATGAACATGTCATAGCCAACATACACCTCAGGGTTCCATATGGCTAGGAGACCGAGTAATGGTGTAGTCAAACTATAACACCCTCAAGGTGAACTGCCGATGCATCTCAGGTCAAAGAACCAGACACACTACTGCAGCATCGAGTCAGTCATTGACGAGAAGGTAGACTCCCTAATGACTACTCGAGGTGGTCACGCTCAGTGCCCTCGTTCTCTAACGAGTAACCTATACTCTCGCTCCGGTGTCTCCACACCGTAGACTCAAGACTCATCTACTAAAGAGAAGCGATCGTACACCAACCTTCCGGATCAATCACCATCCTCGTGATGATCCTATGGTCGGGAGCTGTTTATGAGTTAATAATGATTATTCATGTCTTAAATTTTCAACTCTTGAAAATATGAATTATCATTACCATTAACTCAAAGGATGTATCACAGACACTAAATACACATGTGTGATAGAAAATAACCCATTTCATTAATTATAGTCAAAATTACAATTTTGCCCCAGAAGTGTATTACAAGTGTCAGCCAATTCTGGCTTCTAGGGCACATATATCTAATAGTTGGGGGCTTGACTCTGATTCTAGTGCTCATTTGTGCACTTCTATGCAGGATCTTGAGGATATCAGAAGGCTGAGGGATGGTGAGATGATCCTACGCATTAAAAATGGAGCAAGAGTTGTTACTATGGCCATGGAAACCTATCCTCTTCGACTACCATCTAGCTTAGATTTAGTGCTTAGGGATTGTTATTATTTACCTACTGCAAGTAGGAATTTGATTTCTATTTCATGTTTAGCATAAGAAGGCTATGTAATTAGTTTTCTTAAGGATCGTTGTAATATTCTTTATGAAAGAAATAAAATTGTAAGTGGTTTTCTTATTAATAATCTCTATCAATTACATATTGATGTATCTATCTTTAATATCGAGCAAAATGTGAATGCTGTAAAATGACCCAGGGATAGTCCGAACAATAGGTATCTATGGCACCTAAGGCTAGGTCATATAGCAGAAGATAGGATTAACAAATTGAAAAAAATTAGGCTATTGAGTCCATTGACTTTCGAGTCATATTCAATTTATGAATCATATCTTCATGGTAAAATGACTAAACTCCCTTTTATGGGACATGGGGAAAGGGCCATGGATCTACTTGCCCTAGTACATACTGATGTGTGCAGCCCATTTGATGTGATGGCTAGAGATAATTTTATCTACTTTATAACCTTTAACGATGATTTATCTTGGTATGAGTATGTATATCTTATGAGACACAAGTCTGAAGCTTTTAAAAAGTTCAAGAAATTCAGACATGAAGTAGAAAAGCAAACTGAAAAACCCATTAAGATTCTTTGATCAGATCAAGAAGGTAAATACCTTAGTCGAAAATTTTTAGACTATCTCAAGCAAAATGGTATAGTCTCTCAACAAACTCCATCTGAAATACCTCAACTCAACAGGATTTCAGAATGGAGGAACCAAACCCTATTAGATATGGTCTGATCCATGATGAGCTTCACAGACCTTTCTGATTTTCTTTGAGGACATAGTCTATTAATTACAATATATTTACTGAATAGGGTTTTCTTTAAAACTGTTCCTACCATACCATATGAGATATGGCATGGTAAGAAATCAAGTCTGAGTCATCTCAAAATTTAGGGTTATTCGGCTTATGTCAAAAGACAACTAGCGGATAAGTTAGACTTTAGGTCCTTTAGAGGTTGATTTATAGAACATCTTAAAGAGTCATTAGGATATTATTTCTACAATCTAGAAGGCCATAATGTGATTGTGAGTCTGCATGCCATCTTTCTTGAAAAATAGTTTATTTAAGATAGCGACATTGGAAAGCAGATCAAACTTGAGGAGAAAGTCTCACAAGAGGGATGAGTTAAGGACCCTATGGAACCAAATCAGGTTGAGCCAATACAATCATTACCTCCTCCACCTTGTAGATCGAAAAGAGTTTTCCATCCCTCCGAGAGATACTTAGGTACTATCTCAGAGGAAGTAGAGGAAATGTTCCTCATAGATAATGGGGTTCATGGTGATGATCCCAAATGTATAATGAGGCGATATCAGATATCGACTCCAAAAAATGGTTAGAGGCAATGAAATTAGAAATTGACTCGATGTACTCAAACTAAGTCTGGACCTTGGTAGATCAACCAGAACGTATAGTATCTATTAGGTGTAAATGGATCTATAAGAGAAAGATTGATGCAGATGGGAATGTGGAAATATTCAAAGCTAGATTAGTGGCAAAAGGTTATAGTCAGTGCGAAGGCATTGACTATCAGGATATCTTTTAATCAGTAGCTATGCTAAAATCCATCCGTACATTGCTTGCTGTTGCAGCTTATTTTGATTATGAAATATGGCAAATTAAATGGATACCTTGAAAAAGATATCTATATGGAACAGCCACTAGGTTTCACATGTAGTGATGCTGATCATAAAGTATGCAAGCTACAAGGGTCCATATATGGACTTAAGCAAGCATCTCAGAGCTGGAATACTCGATTTAATGATGTGATCAAATTATTTGATTTCATCAAAAATGAGGAGGAACCATGTATTTTCAAAATGGTCAGTGGGAGTGCTATTGTCTTCCTCGTACTGTACGTGGTTGATATCCTTCTAATTGGGAATGATATTCCCATGTTGACCATAGTTAAAATATGGTTATCCAAAGAATTCTCCAAGAAAGACCTAGGAGAAGCATCTTTAATTGTAGGAATTAAGGTCTATAGAGATAGAACGAATAAGATGCTAGGTTTTTCACAGAAGATGTACATAGAGAAAGTGCTAAAGAGGTTTAGCATGGAAAACTCCAAGAGGGGATTGGTTCTCTTTAGACATGGCATTCATCTCTCCAAGAAAATGTGCCCCAGCACACCAGAGGAGATTGAACGCATGAGCAAGATCCCTTATGCTTCAGCAACAGGGAGCCTCATGTATGCCATGTTATATACATGGCCTGATATAGCCTGTGAGTGTCATAAGTAGATATCAGTCGAATCCATGTGAAGAACACTGAACTTTTGTGAAATATATCCTTAAGTACTTGAGAAGAACTAAGGATATGTTGTTGGTTTTTGGTAATGGAGAACTCTAAGTCCAGGGGTATACAGACTCAGATTTTATGTCCAATATAGATGATCAAAAGTTGACATCTGGGAGTCTATTTTATGTGTAATGGTGGTGCTGTTAGTTGGAAGAGTTCCAAGTAGACAGTGATAGTAGATTCCACCATGGAAGAAGAATACATCACTGCATCAAAAGCTATGAAGGAGGCATTCGGGTACAAGAAATTCACCATAGAGATTAGAGTGATGCCATCAGATGCCATTTCTCTGTATTACGATAACAATGGCACCATAGCCCTTGCTAAGGAGTCGAGGTCTCACCAGAAATCTAACTACATCGAGCGGTGATACCACCTTATCCATGATTATCACGAGAAAGGTTATGTCGAGGTCAAGAGAGTCAACTCTATAGATAATGTGGCAGACCCACTCATAAAGCTGTTGGGCCAGCAGAAGATCGAAATCAATCTTAAGAAGATGGGACTTAGATTTGTAGCCAATTAGCTTTAGGTCAAGTGGGAGTTTGTTAGATATGTGTGCCCTAGAAGCCAGAATTGGCTAACACTTGTAATACACATCTAAGGACAAAATTATTATTTTGATTATAAATAGTAAAATGGTTTATTTTCTATCATAGTGTGTATTTGAATGTGTCTGTAATACATCCCTTGAGTTAATGGTAGTGATAGTTTATATTTTCAAGAGTTAAAAATTTAAGACATGAATTTTCATTATTGACTCATAAAATGCTTCCGATCTAGGATCATCATGAGGATGGTGATTGATCCAGTAGGTTGGTGTACCATCGCTTCTTTAGGTTAGATGAATCTTGAATCTACGATGTAGAGACATCGGAGCAAGAGTATAGGTACTTGCTAGAGAATGAGGGCACTGAGCGTGACTACCTTGAGCAGTCATGAGGAAGTCTACCTTCTCGTCAATGATTGGCTCGAAGCTGCAGTGGTATGTCTGATTCTTTGACCTGAGGTGCATTGGCAGTTCACCTTGAGGGTGTTATAGTTTGACTACACCATAACTCGGTCTCCTAGCCATTCGAAATTCGGAGGTGTATGTTGGCTATAGCATGTTCATTATAGGAATTGGATTGCACCAATAAGGAATCTATCTACCTTGGTAGATGAGGAGCAGCCCTATGATGATCATGAGAATCAAGTCTGTAAGCCCATGGCCATGACAGAGTGAAATAATAGAAAGAGTTTCTATTAATATTTTCACATCGGACTTGAATCGAATGATTAATTCATATGACGGAAATTTGGATTTGACAAGATCACCTTAACCCTAATCTGATTGGAGCTAATGATAGAGGAACTTAAACATACAGGTAACTGCATCAAGAGATTCATTTTTTAATTTTGATGGATTGCCAACATATGCTGATAGGTGTCATTGGTGGATTCTGGGAGCAATTCGAATGATTTGGATGATCGATCATACTAGTTGTCTGAATCAGAAAAATTTTGATCCATCGAAAGATGTGTCAATGATGTCGATGATAGAGATCATGACATATCCCATTACCATATAAAACTTAGTCTAACTATATCACATAAACAAGGATTTGGATCTGGATATTATCAATTGTACTAATCTAGTTCAATTGATTTGAATAAGATTCAATTAGGTTCAAGAAAATCGTGCTAGCACACAATTAAGTCTAATGTTCTCCTTCAACAATCATTAAAAATTATCTTGACTGAGCCAAATGTATTTTGGCTCACTTAGAAATGTTTACATGGTCTGACTGGAGCTTGTCCAAGTCAGAAAAGGGTTGTCTTAATTTATGAGATAAATTTGAGACAACACCTACCATTTTCCATCATCTGCTAAATCTTGTCTTTTGACTTTGGTCAAATGTTGACCTTTGACACTAAGACATCTACCCATGTGTCATGCACCCATAGGAGAGAAGATGAAGCTTTATCCTCCTACTAAAAAGAAGAAAGGGAGGGGCGCATGCCTAGGGTGGTGTGCGCCCAAAGAGGATGATGCCTGGAGTCCCATACAGATGGGACTCGAGGTTGCTTCATGCTCTCTACTTAGGTGACACCAAAGACTCTTCCTTGATAAATCTTGGCACCACCTAAGGAGGTTTGTGAGGGACTCTAATCTGGTTGAATCAGATGATGTCATCCTATCAATCAGATTTAGATCTGATTGCACAAAGAGCCATGATTGGTCAGGATAATGTGGCACTGCATGGTGCAGTAGGGTCTATATATACCCTGTCTGTGCTTAGGATTTAGAGTTTTATTCCCTTTGCCCATGCCACATAGCCCCTCTCTCTCCTTCTCCATGCCATCCTCTAATCCTCTCTCTCCTCTCCATGCCCAAGAGATTTTGGGCTCCAATTTGGTGCAATCCAAGAAAGAGAAAGGCGACAGAAAAGGAAGAATGCAGCACTGCTGCAAGAGACAACGACTGATCTTTAAAAGCTATTTTGAAGACCTTCAAGACTAGATCCAGATCTAATTTTTGGAGAATAGATTGAGAAGGAGAAGATCTCTAGATCCTACCCGAGTGAATATTGGTAGAGGCCAGGCGCTTGTGTGTCTACATCCAGAACCTCAGGCAAACATCTAGATAATCACGGGGTAATAGGATTATCCATAACAAGGTACAATTAAATTAAATTAAATTAAATTTATTTTATTTTATTAGATTAATAAAATTAGATCTGAAGAGTCTCAGATCTGATTTAGATCTAAGAGAAAAATTTTTGAAATAACCCTCTTGATCAAATCAGATCTGAACAAATCTGATCCGAAAAATAGGATTTTTCCTTCAGGTAGATCCACCAAAAGGTATAATACCTATTAGGTATAAATGGATCTACAAGAGAAAGATTGGTGCAGATGGAAATGTGAAGACATTCAATGCTAGATTAGTGGTAAAAGAGTATAGTCAGCATGAAGGAATTGACTATCAGGATACCTTTTCGCCAATAGCCATGCTAAAATCCATCCACACATTGTTTGCTGTTGTAGCCTATTTTGATTATGAAATCTGGCAAATGGATGTGAAAATAGCATTCTTAAATGGATACCTTGAGGAAGATATCTATATAGAATAGCCACTAGGTTTCGCATCTAGTGATGTTGATCACAAAGTATGCAAGCTGCAAAGGTCCATATATGGACTTAAGCAAGCATATCGGAGTTGGAATACTCATTTTAATGATGTGATCAAATTGTTTGATTTCATCAAGAATGAAAAGAAATCATATATTTTCAAAAAGGTCAGTAAGAGCGTTATTGTCTTCCTCGTACTGTACGTGGATGATATCTTTCTTATTAGGAATGATATTTTCATGTTTATCATAGTTAAAATATTGTTATCTAAAGAATTCTCCATGAATGATCTAGAAGAAGCATTCTTCTTTCTAGGAATTAAGGTCTATAGAGATAGACCAAATAAAATGCTAGGTATTTCACAGAAGATGTACATAGAGGAAGTGCTAAAGAGGTTTAGCATGGAAAACTCCAAGAGGGGATTGATACCCTTCAGACATGGCATTCATCTCTCCAAAAAAATGTGTCCCAACACACCTGAGGAGATTGAACGCATGAGTAAGATCCCTTATGCTTTAGCAATAGGGAGCCTTATGTATGCCATGTTATGTACACGACCTGATATAGCCCATGCTGTGAGGGTCACGAGCAAATATTAGTCAAATTCAGGTGAAGAATACTGGACTTCTGTGAAATGTATCCTTAAGTACTTGAGAAGAACTAAGGATATGATGTTGGTTTTTTGTAATGAAGAACTCCAAGTCCAGTGGTATACAGACTAAAATTTTATGTCCGATATAGATGATCAAAAGTCGACATCTAGGCATCTGTTTGTGTATAATGGTGGTGCTGTCAGTTGGAACAGTTTCAGGCAGACAGTGATAGCAAATTCCACCATGGAAGAGAGTACATCGCTACATCAGAAGCTACGAAGGAGGCATTCTGGTATAAAAAGTTCACCATAGAGATCAGAGTGATGCCATCAGATGCCATTCCTCTGTACTGTGATAATAATGGTGCCATAGTCCTTGATAAGGAGCCAAGGTCTCATCAGATATCCAAGCACATCGAGTGATGATACCACCTCATCCGTGATTATCTTAAGAAAGGTTACATCGAGGTCAAGAGAGTCAACTCCGTAGATAATGTGGTAGACCCACTTACAAAGCCGTTGGGCTAGTAGAAGATCAAAACCCTCCTTGAGAAGGTGGGACTTAGATTGGTAGCCAATTGGCTTCTGGTCAAGTGGGAGTTTGTTCGATATGTGTATCCTAGAAGTCAGATTGGCTGACACTTGTAATACACTTCTAAGAGCAAAATTATAATTTTAACTATAAATAATAAAATAGATTATTTTCTATCATAGTGTGTATTTAAAAGTGTCTGTGATATATCCCTTGAGTTAATGGTAATGATAGTTCATATTTTCAAGAGTTGAAAATTTAAGACATGAATTTTCATTATTAACTCATAAAATGCTTCCAATCATAGGATCATCATGAGGATGGTAATTGATCTGAAAGGTTGGTGTATGATCACTTCTTTTGATTAGATGAGTCTTGAGTCTATGGTGTAGAGAGATTAGAGTGAGAGTATAGGTACTCGTTAGAGAATGAGGGCATCAAGCGTGACCACCTCGAGCAGTCATGAGGAAGTCTATCTTCCAATCGATAATTGGCTCGAAGCTACAGTAGTGTGTCTAGTTCTTTGATCTAAGGTGCATCGGTAGTTCATCTAGAGGATGTTACAGTTTGACTACACTATAACTCGATCTCCTAGCCATTCGAAATCCTGAGGTATATGTTGGCTATAGCATGTTCATTGTAGGAATTGGATTGCACCAATAGGAGATCTATCTACCTCGATAGATGAGGAGCAATCCTATGATGATCATGAGAACTAAGTCCATAAGCCCATAGCCATGGCAGAGTGAAATACTAGAAAGCATTTCTATTAGGATTTTCATATTGGACATGAATCGAATGATTAATTCTCATGACGAAAATTAGGATTTGACGAGATCACCTTAACCCTAATTAGATCAGAGCTTAAGATAAAGGAACTTAATCACACAGATAACTACACTAAGAGGTTCGCTTTCAATTCTGATGTATTGCCACCATATGCTGCTAGGTGTCACTAGTGGATTTTGGGAGCAATTAGATTGATTTGGATGATCGATCATACTAGTTGTCCGAATCAAAAAAGTTCTGATCCATCAGAAGGTGTTTCGATGATGTCAATGATAGAGGTCACAACATATCCCATTACCATACAGAACTGAATCTTTCTAGATCACACAAATAAGGGTTTGGATCAGGATATCATCAATTAGATTAACCCAGTTTAATTGATTTGAATAAGATTCAATTAGGTTCAAGAAAATCGTGCCAGCACACGATTGAGCCTAATGTTCTCCTTTAACAATCATTAAAGCTTGTCTTGATTGAGTCAAATGTGTTTGGGCTCACTCAGGAACCTTTACTAGGTTTGATTGAAGCTTGTCTAGGTCAGAAAAGGGTTGTCTTAATTTATGAGATAAATTTGAGATAACACCTACCATTTTTCGTCATCAGCTAAATCTTATCTTCGGACATTGGTCAAATGTTGATCCTGGACACTTAGACATCTGCCCATATGTCATGCACCCATAGGAGAGTACCTAGGGACTTGTCCCCCTGCCAAAAAGTAGATAGGAAGGGGGTGCATCCTTAGGGAGGTGTGCACCCCATAAGGATAAAACATGAAGTCCCATACAGATGGGACACCAGGTTGCTTCAGGGGATTAAACTGTATGGCACCAAGAAGACTTATTTGACCAGTCTTGGCACCACCTAAGGAAAGTTTTGAGGGTCTCTCATCTCATTAGATCAAATGATGTCATCCCACCAATCAAATTTAGATCTGATTGCATAAAGGCCATGATTGGCTAGGATGATGTGGCCCTGCATGGCGCAGCAGGGTCTATATAAACCCTGTCTATGCCTAGAATTCAATTCTTCTACCTTTAGCCCAAGCCACATAGCCCTTCTCCCTCCTTCTCCATGACACCCTCTGGTCTTCTCTCTCCTCTCTACGCCCAAGGGCTTTTGGGCATGAACAAGGTGCGATCCAAGCAAGTGAAAGGCGCCAGGAAAGGAAGAAGGCAGCGCTGCTGCAAGAGACAACGACTGTTCTTCAAAAGCCATTTTGAAAATCTTCAAGCTCAGATCTAGATTTGATTTTTGGAGGATTGATTGAGTAGAAGAAGATCTTCAGATCCTGCCTGAGTGGATACTGGTAGAGGTTAGGCACTCACATGGCTACATCCAAAATCTCAGGCAAACATCGGGATCATCATAGGGTAATTAGATTATCCAAAGCAAAGATATAATTAAATTAGATTTAATTTTTATTATCTGATCAATAAGATTAGATCTGAGGAGTCTTAGATCTGATTAGGATCTTAGAGAAAAAATTTTTGAAATATCCCTCCTGATCCAATCAGATCTGAACGAATCTGATCCGAAAAAATAATTTTTTTCTTCAAGATCACCATGATCAAATATGAGAATTCTTAGATTTGATTAGATCACAAAAGTTTTAGTGAAAGAATCTGCCTTAGATCCATTCAGATTTTGACGATCCTATGGTGGAAAATCAAATTTTTCTTCAACTAGTATCAGAGCTGCATTAGTAGTTCTTTAAATCTATTTTTGATCTGATTTAACTTTTATTTATGATCTGATATTAAAAAAATTTATATATCACATCATATGTGATTAGATTTAAAAATAAAGAATTAAAAATTACATAATTTTGATCTATAATGTATGAGATGCATGACTAGACTAGGAATAGAATAGTTCTATATGTAGTCTAGTATAATCATATTATTAAATTAATTAAAATATAATTTAGATAAAATTTATTTTTATTTTTATGATATTATAATTATTATAATCAAATCTAAAAATAAAAAATAAAATTTTTAATTTTTATTTTATTCATATGAGATATGAAAGATGCATGCTTAGACTAGTTATAGAATAGTTCTACAAAATGTCTAAAATAGTTTTATTTTTGATATGATCAAATTTAAAATTTTACTTTTTAGATTTTATATGTGATATTTTAGATCTAAAAGCATGCATATTTAGTTTAGGTTATGATACATTAGATGTATGCAAAATATGTATAAATTAGATCATTAATTGTATATGCGATATATGATTTAGATCTAACTTGTTTTGTTTTAGAAAATATATTTCTGATTAAGGCATTCTCCTTGGCCATCCAGTCATAAGAACAAGGTAGGATTTAAAGGCTCTCTTCTTTCTTTTGATGGGATATTCTTATGATGTGTAGGGGTGCTGCACATTCGCTCTTAATCAGAAATCAGAACTTATTTTCTACAAAATCCTAGATCCTGAAACTTTAGGATTTTGTTACATATTTTATTCATGAACCCAAACTTAATTAAGAATTGAGATTATAAAATTAATTAGATCTAAAAATTATGAATTTTTAGATTTAAGATATATTTATAAAATTGGGTTCAAGCTTGGGTAGCTCAATTAGGTCTAGTGGTTGATCAAACTGAATCAAGAGTTGGTTAGGTAGGATCAAAGAAAGCTCAGAATTGATCAGTCTAATAGGATTAAGTCTGGGTCAAGATTGAATCACATTGAGATATGACTCAATCAAGTCAAGACCTAATTTAGCTCTACGGTTTGAGCCTAGATTGTAGGCTAATCCAATTATTCTGATTAGATAATTTGGTGTCTAAGATAAGTCTGGCAGATACGATCGACTGATTTTTAATTTGGAGCTACTCGACCTGAATGTATTTTTGAGGAGTTAATAGCTTATCCCTTCCACCAGTCTCACTTTCCTAGCCATTTGTGTCGATCCTGTGAGATCCTGGTATCGCTCTATTACCAAGTATTGGCACATGGTCCTCGCATCACCTAGTTCTCATGCCATGTTGCGGAAGCTCCTGATTTTTAGCATGGACCATAGTAGACCTTAGATGTTCTCTAAGGTAGCGTATCATAGATCCATCACCTAGATCTATTCTAGGGCACCTCCCTTCTTAGGCTTGAGGGAGGTGCCCCCTCTCTCTAGCACTTCTTCAGGAACCTAGGGCAACTACTCTAGAGAGAAGAGAGAAGAGAGATTGAAGGGAGAAAAGATCAGTATTGATTACTCTCCTCTTTTCAAACTCCCTAATGCAACCTATGTATTTATACATAGCCATTAGGCCCAACCAAAAACTCTCCTAGCTAACCCAATACATCAAAGCACTCATCGAGCCCATGTACACCCATGTTTCTCATGCACTAATCCTCTGAATCTAAGCCCAACCCATACATAAGTTAGCCCCCTTAAGACCTCTCAAATAAGGCTTTAAGACCCTTAGGATAAGTTCTTATCCTAGCCCTAAATAGATCCTCACGTAGCTTTGCCCACAGACTGAGCTGGCTCAGTCTCAGCATTGAGCCAGCTAACCTTAGACTGGGTTGGCTTAGTTTTAGATTGAGCCAATCCAGTTGTGTGCCATACTGTAGTTTTGAATACGCTCCTCTCTATTTGGCCAATCCTCTGAAACTTAGCCGATCTAGTTTCAGACTGAGCCAGCTAACTTGTAGAAATGATCCTTTTCTGCAGTCTTGATTCTTCGGCCTTGATTTCTTGCTCCACCTTGAATCTCAAGTATCTAAAGCACCAACCAAGCTCGTAGAATCCCTAGAGTCAACACCCTGGCTCCTTCTATTGCCTTCCAAGACTTGGGAGCACCATCAATTCTCATAATCTCTACCTTGGTACCCCAAGCCTTGGCAAACCCCTCGGCAATGCATTCCTTCATGATCCCGCTGTTGTTGCACACCCAGAAAGCACCTATGCAAACATCGCCTCCACCAATCATCTTCAGCTATTGTGCATCTTTGAGACCTTTGGGATGACCATCTCCATCATTGAAAACTTGTGCTTGCTTCTTGGCACCATCATAGAATTGTAGGATCCCTTCTGCTTCGCAGCTGCATCACTTTCTCTAGACTTTCCTGAAGAACCTATAGAATTTCTGTACCAGCACATGCTGTACCATCTGACAGGATCTCCTCAGAGCTATGCCTATGCACCTGCACATGCTACTCCATTAGGAACTATGCATCACCAGCACTGACCCTCAGCTCTGAACTCATGCCAAATTTTCTCTCCATACACTTGTAAAGCCATCACAGTGAAGCTCCACCTATATCTAAAGACCACCTGATGCTGTAGAAGTCAACTCTATCACCAAGTACCTTGAGGTCAACCACTCAACACTGCACTGCTAAGCTTACCGCTGCACCTCAAACACCATCACTGCCCCTTTGAACCCTCCACACTCTCGATCCTCTTTGAAGCTATCTTGGATACCTCCACAACTCATGGGCACCTTCGAGATCCAAGAACCCATCCAACTCTTCTGAATCTAGCAACTGAACCCTAGAGAATTCCACCCTAGCCTTCTCCTTTTCTGCCTCTACACTAGCCGTTGCTTCAGTTGCACCTGGAGGAACTACAACTCAAACCATGTCCTAAGCTCAAACCCACCTACCTCATCTTGAGGCTCTCGAGATTCTATTACTCTCCCTAAGACCTGCCTTCGATCTTCCTTGGATGCCAACTGACACTCTCTCCTAAGATACCTGCCTCGACTGCTGCACCGTCGAGCCTCTCTTAGCCCCTTATCTTAAGAAATGCACTACTATAGCACTCCAGTGCTCCCTAACTCATCTCTGCACTGCCTCCTCATAGGTATCTGGATCCTTTCTTGCAATACACAACCATCTTCCACTGAACTGTGACTCTTCCTAGTGCTTTTGTAGAAGAAACCTGATCTAGGACACTCTCAACTATCTAAAATCTCCTGACTCTTTCTGAGCCTACTCCCGATCTCACTGAGATGCTCTTGACACTCTTTACTGAGATACCACTCTTGGCTGCTACACCACTGATTCTCTCTCAGTCCCTATGCCTCCAGGGTAGCGCTCCTGCAGCACTTCAGTGCTCCCTGACTCATCTCTATACCGTTCTACAGATGCCCAGCCCTAACCTACTGGACCTCCATGGATCATCCATCTCCAAGGCTTTGCAAATCAATGCTCTGATCGAACCGCTAAATACATCTTCGACTACTTTCCTGCCTTCCTGCAACTAAAGGATGTATAGTCACTTCTTCAGCCTTCCTTCGACCATTACCCTTTAAACAATCTCTCTTCAATAGCCCGACATTATCCATCTTTTTAGAGAACCCTAATGCTCTTTGCTGAGATACCTTCCTCAGCTGCTATATCGTCGAGCCTCTCCCAGCCCTGCATCTTTAGAAAAGCACTACTGCAGCACTCCAGTGCTTCCTGCCTTCTCTACCATCATACACCTTGGGTTTTTCACCAAGGCCAACCAGCAAATCATGCACCCAAACCTTCCATCTTAGAAAAAATCCTTTTCATTAATCCTCTCAGCCTCCACCTTCAACCTATTGCTCCCAATTGGCCAAATCATAGTAATAATAAAGGTAGATTTGAGATATACCATAGAATACTCATGCAGATTTTTGATTTTATCCTATATGACTTCTTCTCTTCCATGCATCATCAGGCTCAAATACCAATTGTAAGATTCTAGTATCACTCTGATACCAAATATTGGAGTATCATCCTGGCATCACCTAGCTCTGATGCCATGTTGCGGAAGCCCCTGATCTTTAGCATGGACCACAAGAGACCTTTGATAGTCTTTAAGTTAGCATATCATAGATCCATCACCTTGATCTATGCTGGGGCACCTTCCTCTTTGGGCTTGAGGGAGGTGCCCCCTCTCTCTAGGGCTTCTTCAGGAACCTAGGGCAACTACTCTAGAGAGAAGAGAGAAGAGAGGTTGAAAGGAGAAAAGATCTGTATTGATTGCTCTCCTCTTTTTCAATCCTAATACAACCTATGTATTTATACATAGCCATTAGGCCCGACCAAAAGCTCTCCCAGCTAATCTAATACATGAAAGCACTCATCAAGTCCATGTACACCCATGTCTCCCATGCTCTCATCCTCTGAATCTAAGCCTGATCCATACATGAGTTAGCCCCCTTAATGTCAGATATGTGTGCCCTAGAAGCCAGAATTGGCTGACACTTGTAATACACTTCTAAGGACAAAATTATAATTTTGACTATAAATAATAAAATGGATTATTTTCTATCACATAAGTGTATTTAGTGTCTATGATACATCCCTTGAGTTAATGGTAATGATAATTCATATTTTCAAAAGTTAAAAATTTTAGACATGAATTTTCATTTATTAACTCATAAAATGTTCCTAATCATTGGATCATCATGAGGATGGTGATTGATCCAGAAGGTTCATGTACAATCACTTTTTTATAGTAGATGAGTCTTGAGTCTATGGTGTAGAGACATCGAAGCGAGAGTACAAATACTCGTTAGAGAATGAGGGCATTGAATGTGACTACCTCGAGTAGTCATAAGGAAGTCTACCTTCTTGTCGATAACTAACTCGATGCTGCAGTGGTTTGTCTGGTTGTTTGATCTGAGGTGCATCGATAGTTCACCTTGAGGGTGTTATAGTTTGACTATACCATGACTCGATCTCCTAGCCATTCGAAATCCTGAGGTGTATGTTGGCTATAGCATGTTTATTGTAGGAATTGGATTGCACCAAGATAGAATCTATCTACCTCGGTAGAAGAGGAGCAGCCCTATGATGATTATGAGAATCAAGTCCATAAGTCCATGGCCATGGCAGAGTGAAATAATAGAAAGAGTTTCTATTAAGGTTTTCACATCGGACTTGAATCGAATGATTAAATCATATGATAGAAATTAGGGTTTGACGAGTTCACCTTAACCCTAATCTGATCGGGGCTCAAGATAGAAGAACTTAATCGCACAAGTAGCTACACCAAGAGGTTCATTTTCAGTTTTGATGGGTTGCCACCATATACTACTAGGTGTCACTGATGGATTTTGGGAGCAATTAGAATGATTTAGATAATCGATCATTCTAAAGTTGTCTGAATTAGAAGAGTTCTGATCCATCGAAAGGAGTTTCGATGATGTTGATGATGGAGATCACTACATATCCCATTATCATACAGAACTGAATCTAATTGGGTCACACAAATAAAGGTTTGAATTTGGATATCATCAATTGGACTAACCCAGTTCAGTTGATTTGAATAAGATTCAATTCGGTTCAAGGAAATCATTATAGCACACGATTGAGCTCAACATTCTCCTTTTTTCTTATCATAAAAGCTATCTCGACTGAGCAAAATGAGTTTATGCTCACTCAGATAACTTCACCTAATCTAATTGGAGCATATCCAAGTTGGAAAAGGATTGTCTTAATTTATGAGATAAATTTAAGATAATACCTACCATTTTCTGTCACTTGCTAATTCTTGTACTTTGACTTGGTCAAACGTTGTCCTTTGACCCTTGGACATCTGCCCATGTGTCACACACTTATTAGAGAGTAGATAGAGGCTTGTCCCCTCTCTATAAATTAAAAAGAAGGGTGTGCATGCCTAGGATGGCGTGCGCTCATGGATAGGGATGCCTGGAGTCCCATACGGATGGGACTCCAAGTTGCTTCTTAGATTCAAACTAGGTGATCCTCATCTATAGACTTTGACCAGTCTTAGGCACCATCTAAGGATGAATCTATGGGTCTCTCATCTAATTGGATCAGGTGATATCATTCCACCAATCAGATTTAGATCTAATTGTAGGAAGCAACGTGATTGGCCGGGGTGGTGTGGCACTGCATGGTGCAGCAGGGTCTATATAAAGACCTATCTGTGCCCACTTTTTTAAGAGTTCCTCTTAGCCCACACCTCAAGGCTGCTCCTCTCCCTCCTCCATGCCATCTTTCTAATCCTCTCTCTCCTCTCCACACCCAAGGCAATTGGGCTTCAGATTAGTGCGAGTTAGGCAAGAAAAGGCTGACGAAAAAGGAAGAAGGCAGCACTACTGCAGAGATGATGGATGATCTTCAAAAGGAGTTTTGAAGATCCTCTAAATCAGATCTAGATCTAATTTTTGGAGAAAAGAAAGAGAAGGAGAAGATCTCCAAATCCAGCCTAAGTGGATACTGGTAGAGGTCAGGCACTTGTGTGGCTAGATCCAGAACCTCAGGGCATCAGTAGGATCATCAATGGATAATCAGATTACCTAAAATTAAGGTAAAATTAATTAGATTTAATTTAATTTAATTTTTTTATTTATCAGATCATAAAATTAGATCTAAAAAGTTTTAGATCTGATTAGGATCTAAGAGATGATTTTTGAAATATGCCTCTCGATCCAATCAGATCTGAATGAATCTAACCCAGAAAATTTAGAATTTTCCTTCAATTGGTATTAGAGCTAGGTTGCTATAAAATTTATTTAGATCTAATTTTAATTTGATAAATTAATGATTTTAAATATCACATCAGATATGATTAGATCTAAAATTAAAAAATTAAAAAATTAAAATTAATAAATCTAGATCTAGAATGTATGAGATTCATAACAAGACTAGGAATAGAATTATTCTATGTGTAGTCTATTATAATAATAATTTTAATTTGATTAAATATGATTTTAAGATTTATTTATTTTCTATTTTCTAATATTATAAATATTATAATCAGATCTAAAAATATAAAATAAATTAAATTTAATTTATTCATATGAGATATGATAGTTGCATGTTTAGACTAGTTGTAGAATAGTTCTACAAATTGATCTAGATTAAATTTTATTTGATAAGATCAAATTTAAATTTAATTTTTTAGATGATTATGAGATAATTTAGATTTGAAAAATATGCATGCATGATACATGAGATGTATGCAAAATATGTTTTAATTAGATCAATTTTCTTATATGAGATATATGCTTAGATCTAATTAGTTTTTGTAGATTAGTTGTATTTTTGATTAAGGCATTCCCCTTGGTCGTCCAGTCATAAGAATAAAGTAGGGCTTAAAGACCCTCTCCTTTCATTCGATGGGATGTTCTTATGATGTGTCGGGGTGCTGTGCGTTCATCCTTAATCAAAAATTAAAAACTTACTTTCTACAAAACCCTAGATCTTGAAACCCTA
The DNA here is from genome assembly GCA_006176705.1 of Cocos nucifera. Taxonomy (NCBI): domain Eukaryota; kingdom Viridiplantae; phylum Streptophyta; class Magnoliopsida; order Arecales; family Arecaceae; genus Cocos; species Cocos nucifera. The sequence continues at coordinate 22,182 of QRFJ01001135.1, forward strand.
GGATCTTATTTGCATGTTTTATTTTTGAACCCTAAACTTAATTAAGAATTAAGATTATGAAATATAATTAGGTCTAAAATTGAGAATTTTTAGATCTAAGACATGTTCATAAAATTGGGTTCGGACTTGGGTAGCTCAATTAGGTCTAGCGGTTGATCAAACCGAATCAAGAGTTGGTTAGATGGGATCAACAATGCTTAAATTGACCAGCCTAATAGGATTAAGTCTGGGTCAAGATCGAGTCATGTGAGTGATCGATCAAGCTAAGACCTAATTAGGCTCAGTGGTTAGAGTCTGGATTGTAGGCTAACCCAATTGGTTCTGGCTCAATAATTTGGTGTCTAAGGTAAGTTTGGCAGATACGACCGACTGATTTTTAATTGAGAGCTACTCGACTCGAATGCATTTTTGTCGAGTTAATGGCATATTCCTTCCATCAGGTCTCACTTACCTGGCCATGTTTGTTGACTCAGTTTTGATCTGAGGTGGTCAATAATCCGAGCTAACCCATGCCACTAGGTTAGTCATAATGGTTATGACTATGTCAAGTCTAGTTTAATGAGACCTAAATCAAATCTTCCTAAGAAAAGATTAAGTCTAAGGTCTTCCACCATTGTAGATGTGCGGGCCCTTCCTAGGGTTGATTGTTCTCGATTGGTTATAGTGGCTCAGTTGCATCGGAAAGATGCAACCATGTCTATTAGGCATTGGATGCTACAGGCTGGAGGATGGATTGGGCTCAATATTTTGGATACGGTGAGAGACTCAATTAGGAATCCAATCTATGCAAATGGTGGATCTGACTTAACTAAGGAGTGGATCAATATTCTAGACACGATGAGATTCATGAATTAGAGACCATGTTTGGATGCATCATGATTAGAGAATCATTAAACAAGAGTTGTTATTCATTGGCTAATCCATCACCAATAACTGTTCGGTGAGGTGATGAGTCAGTTGGTGGGCCCACACCACCCACTAGGAATCAGTAATCATGGAGATTTTCGCATCTCTACAGAGGGAGTGTAGAGATCCGACAAAATAGTGAGAGCTAATTTGTTTTAAAATAAAATTCCTAAACAAATTGGATAAGTCTTGATTACAATATCTAACTAAAAACTTTGACTCTACAGAAAAATGTTTGCATCCAACCAACTAGCACGAATCCTGGACATCCATAGACTGACTGGACCAAATTACAAGGATTGGCTTCGAAACATCAAAATCATTTTGGGTTCTGAGAAGTTAACTCATGTATTGGACCAGGACCCTCCCACCTTACCAGCTCATCCATCCACTGAGTAGAGAGCATCTCTGGATAAGTGGATAGATGAAGATAATAAGGCCAGATACTATATGTTGGGCTCGATGTCTGATGAACTTCAGTGCCAACATGAAGATATCAAGACTGCTCGCCAAATGTTGGCTCACCTACAGGAGATGTTTGGTGAACAGAGTCGCGCAGCCAAGTATCAAGTCACTAAATGACTGTTCAAGGCTAAGATGCATGATGGGCAGTCAGTCCAAGATCATTGTCTGATGATGATCAAGGACATGGAAGAGCTTGAGAAGCTCGAGTGAAGGTTGGACTTGGATCTGCAGAATGATATAATTCTGCAATCCTTGACTGATGCATATGGGCAATTCATCATGAACTTACCATATGCATAAACTTCAAAATTCCTTGGCCGAACTTAATGAATATGCTGGTTACCGCTGAGCTTTCTATGAAAGGTTCTAAAGGCTCAGTTCTTGCTATGGAACGGACTTCTTCCAAGAAGAAAGTCTTTTGAAAAGAAGAAGAAGTCTGTGAAAAAAGCAGAAGGTGGAAGGAGGAAAGAAGAAAAGGCAGAGCTGAAGAAGGCCGTTGACAAAGAAAAGTGTTTCCATTGCAACAATGACGGCCACTTGAAAGCGGAACTGCCCTACTTACCTGGCCACCCTGAAGAACAAGAAGGAAGGTGGTCCTTCTGGAGGTATGCTCGTTATTGAGTCTAACCTTATGATTTCTTCTGCATCCAGTTGGGTGCTTGACTCTGGTTCTAGTGCTCATCTGTGCACTTCTATGCAGGGTCTTGAGGATAGCAGGAGGCTGAGGGATGGTGAGACATGATCCTACGCATCGAAAATGGAGCAAGAGTTGCTGCAGTGACCGTGGGAACATACCCTCTTCGACTTACCATCTGGTTTAGACTTAGTATTAAAAGACTGTTATTATGTGCCTGCAGCAAGCAGAAATTTGATTTCTATTTCTTGCCTTAGCACAAGAAGGCTATGTAATTAGTTTTCTTAAGGACCATTGTAACATTCTTTATGAAAGAAATAAAATTGCAAGTGGTTTCCTTATTAACGATCTTTATCAGTTACATGTTGATGTATCTATTTTTAATTTCGAGCAAAATGTGAATGCCATAAAATCAAAATGAGCTAGGGATAGTTCTAATGATAAGTATCTATGGCACCTAAGTTAGGTCATATAGAAGAAGATAGGGTTAATAAATTAGAGAAAATCAGGCTATTGAGTCCGTTGACTTCTGAGTCATATTCAATTTGTGAATCCTTTTTTTCATGGCAAAATGACTAAGCTCCCTTTTGTAGGACATGGGGAAAGGGCCATGGATCTTCTTGCCCTAGTACATACCGATGTGTGCGGCCCATTTGATGTGCCGGCTAGAGGCAACTTTGTCTACTTCATAACCTTTACTGATGATTCATCTAGGTATGGGTATGTGTATCTTATGAGACACAAGTCTGAAGCTTTTGAAAAGTTCAAAGAATTCAGACATGAAGTAGAAAAGCAAACTAGAAAAATCCATTAAGGTTCTTCGATCAAATCGAGGAGGTGAATACCTTAGTTGAAAATTTCTAAACTATATCAAGGAAAATGGCATAGTCTCTCAATGGACTCCATCAGGAACACCTCAACTCAATGGGGTTTTAGAATGGAGGAACCAGATCCTATTAGATATGGTCCGATCCATGATGAGCTTCACAGACCTTCCTGATTTTCTTTGGGGATACTCATTTGTTAACTTCAATATTACTTACTGAATAGGGTTCCTTCTAAAATCGTTCCTACCACACCGTATGAGATATGGCATGGTAAGAAATCAAGTCTGAGTCATCTCAGAATTTGGGGTTGTCCGGCTCATGTCAAAAGACAACAAGCAGGACAAGTTAGACTTTAGGTCCTTTAGAGCTCGATTCATAGGATATCCTAAAGAGTCATTAGGATATTATTTCTACATTCCAGAAGATCACAATGTGATTGTGAGTCGACATGCCATCTTTCTTGAAAAATAGTTTATTCAAGATAGCGGCATTGGAAAGCAGATCAAGCTCGATGAGAAAGTCTCACAAGAGCAACGAGCTAAGGACCAAATGGAACCAAATCAGGTTGAGCCAATCCATACACTACCTCCTCCACCTCGTAGATCGAAAAGAATTTTTCGTCTCCCTGAGAGGTACTTAGGTACTATTTCAGAGGATGTAGAGAAAATATTTCCTCGTAGGTAATGGGGTTCATGGTGATGATCCCAAAACCTATAATGAGGCGATATCAGATATCGACTCCGAGAAATGGTTAGAGGCAATGAAGTCAGAAATTGACTCGATGCACTCAAACCAAGTCTGGACCTTGGTAGATCCACCAGAAGGTATAGTACCTATTGGGTGTAAATGGATCTACAAGAGAAAGATTGGTGCAGATGGGAAATGTGGAGACATTCAAGGCTAGACTAGTGGCAAAAGGTTATAGTCAATGCGAAGGCATTGACTATCAGGATACCTTTTCCCAGTAGCTATGCTAAAATCCATCCGCACATTGCTTGCTGTTGCAGCCTATTTCGATTATGAAATATGGCAAATGGACGTGAAAAAGGCATTCTTAAATGGATATCTTGAGGAAGATATCTATATGGAACAGCCGCTAGGTTTCACATCCAGTGATACTGATCACAAGGTTTGCAAGCTGCAAAGGTCCATATATGGACTTAAGCAAGCATCTCGGAGCTGGAACACTCATTTCAATGATGTGATCAAAATATTTGGTTTCATCAAAAATGAAGAGGAGCCATGTGTCTTCAAAAAGGTCAGTGGGAGTGCGTTGTTGTCTTCCTCGTATTGTACGTGGATGACATCCTCCTTATTGGGAATGATATTTTCCCATGTTGACCATAGTCAAAATATGGTTGTCTAAAGGAATTCTCCATGAAAGACCTAGGAGAAGCATCCTTTATTCTAGGAAATTAAGGTCTATAGGGATAGACCGAATAGGATGCTAGGACTTTCACAGAAGATGTACATAGAGGAAAGTACTAAAGAGGTTTAGTATGGAAAACTCTAAGAGGGGTTTAGTACCCTTCAGACATGGCATTCATCTTTCCAAGAAGATGTGCCCTAGCACACCTGAGGAAATAGAATGCATGAGCAAGATCCCTTATGCTTCTGCAATAGGGAGCCTCATGTATGCCATGCTATGTACACGACCTGATATAGCCCATGCTGTGAGTGTCACAAGCAGATATCAGTCGAAATCCAGGTGAAGAACACACTGGACTTCTGTGAAATGTATCCTTAAGTACTTAAGAAGAACTAAGGATATGTTGTTGGTCTTTGGTAATGGAGAACTCCAAGTCCAGGGATATACAGACTCGGATTTTATGTCCGATATAGATGATCGAAAGTCGACATCTGGAAGTCTATTTGTGTGCAATGGTGGAGCTGTCAGTTGGAAGAGTTTCAAGCAGACAGTGATAGCAGATTCCACCATGGAAGCAGAATACATCGCTGCATCAGAAGCTGCAAAGGAGGCATTCTGGTATAAGAAGTTTGCCACAGAAATCGGAGTGATGCCATCAGATGCCATTCCTCTGTACTACGACAACAATGGCGCCATAGCCCTTGCTAAGGAGCCAAGGTCTCACCAAAAATCTAAGCACATCGAGCGGCGATACCACCTCATCCGTGATTACCTCGAGAAGGGTTACGTCGAGGTCAAGAGAGTCAACTCCACAGACAAATGTGGCAGACCCACTTACAAAGCCGTTGGGCCAGCAGAAGATCGAAGCCCACCTTGAGAAGATGGGACTTAGATTTGTAGCCAATTGGCTTTAGGATCAAGTGGAAGTTTGTTAGATATGTGTGCCCTAGAAGCCAGAATTGGCTGACACTTGTAATACACTTCTAAGGGGCAAAATTATAATTTTGACTATAAATTAATAAAATGGGTTATTTTCTATCACATATGTGTATTTAGTGTCTGTGATACATCCTTTGAGTTAATGGTAATGATAATTCATATTTTCAAGAGTTGAAAATTTAAGACATGAATTTTCATTTATTAACTCATAAAATGCTCCTGACCATAGGATCATCACGAGGATGGTGATTGATCCAGAAGGTTGGTGTACAATCGCTTCTTTTTAGTAGATGAGTCTTGAGTCTATGGTGTGGAGAGACATCAGAGCGAGAGTATAGGTACTCGTTAGAGAATGAGGGCACTGAGCGTGACCACCTCGAGTAGTCATAAGGAAGTCTACCTTCTCATCAATGACTGACTCGATGCTGCAGTGGTGTGTCTGGTTCTTTGACCTGAGGTGCATCGGCAGTTCACCTTGAGGGTGTTATAGTTTGACTACACCATGACTCGATCTCCTAGCCATTCGGAATCCTGAGGTGTATGTTGGCTATAGCATGTTCATTGTAGGAATTGGATTGCACCAAGATGGAATCTATCTACCTCGGTAGGTAGAGGAGCAGCCCTATGATGATCATGAGAATCAAGTCCAGAAGCCCATGGCCATGGCAGAGTGTGAAATAATAGAAAGAGTTTCTATTAAGGTTTTTACATCGAACTTGAATCGAATGATTAAATCATATGATAGAGAATTAGGGTTTGACGAGTTCACCTTAACCCTAATCTGATCGGGGCTCAAGATAGAAGAACTTAATCACACAAGGTAGCTACACCAAGAGGTTCATTTTTAGTTTTGATGGGTTGCCACCATATACTGCTAGGTGTCACTGGCTGATTTTGGGAGCAATTAGAATGATTTAGATGATCGATCATTCAATGTTGTCTGAATCAGAAGAGTTCTGATCCATTGAAAGGAGTTTCAATGATGTTGATGATGGAGATCACTACATATTCCATTACCATATAGAACTGAATCTAACTGGATCATACAAATAAGGGTTTGGATCTAGATATCATCAATTAGACTAATCCAGTTTGGTTGATTTGAATAAGATTCAATTAGGTTCAAGAAAATCGTACTAGCACACGATTGAGCCTAACATTCTCCTTTTTTCTTATCATAAAAGTTATCTCGATTGAGCTAAATGAGTTTGTACTCACTCAGGTATCTTTACCTGATCTGATTAGAGCATGTCCAAGTAAGGAAAGGATTGTCTTAATTTATAAGATAAATTTGAGATAACACCTGCCATTTTCCATCACCTGCTAATTCTTGTACTTTGACTTGGTCAAATGTTGACCGTTAACCCTTGGACATCTGCCCATGTGTCATGCACTTATTGGAGAGTAGATAGGGGCTTGTCTCCTCTTTGAAAATTGGAAAGAAGGGGGTGCACACCTAGGATGGCATGCGCCCATGGATAGGGATGCCTGGAGTCCCATACGGATGGGACTCTAGGTTGCTTCTTGGATTCAAACTAGGTGACCCTCATCTATGGACTTTGACCAGTCTTAGGCACCATCTATGGATGAATCTATGGGTCTCTCATTTGATTGGATCAGGTGATGTCATGCCATCAATCAGATTTAGATCCGATTGTACGAAGCAACATGATTGGCAGGGATGATGTGGTACTGCATGGCGCAGCACGGTCTATATAAGACCTATCTATGCCAACTTTTTCAGGAGTTCCTCTTAGCCCATGCCCCAAGGTTGCTCCTCTCCCTCCTCCATGCCACCTTTTTGATCCTCTCTCTCCTCTCCATGCCCAAGGTAGTTGGGCTTCAGATTAGTGCGAGTCAGGCAAGAAAAGGCTGACGAAAAAGGAAGAAGACAACATTGCTGCAGAGACGACGGATGATCTTCAGAAAGAGTTTTGAAGATTCTTCAAATCAAATCTAGATATGATTTTTGAAGAAAAGAAAGAGAAGGAGAAGATCTCCAGATTCAGCCTGAGTGGATATCGATAGAGGCCAGGCGCTTGCATGGCTAGATCCAGAACCTCAGGACTTCAGCAGGATCATCAACGGGTAATCAGATTATCTAGAATTAAGGTAAAACTAATTAGATTTAATTTAATTTAATTTTTTTATTTATCAGATCATAAAATTAGAACTAAAAAGTATCAGATCTGATTAGGATCTAAGAGATAATTTTTGAAATATGGCTCTCGATTCAATCAGATCTGAAAGAACCTGACCTAAAAAATTTATGATTTTTCTTCACTTAAGACCTCTCAAATCATGCTTTAAGACCCCTAGGATAAGTCTCTATCCTAGCCACAAATAGATCCTCGCGTAGCTCTCCCCGTAGACTGAGCTGGCTCAATCTCAGCATTGAGCTGGCTAATCTAAGATTGGGACGACTCAGTTTTAGACTGAGCCAATCTAGTTGCATTCCATGCTACAGTCCTAAATCTGCTCCTCTCTATTTGGCTCATCCTTTGAGACTTAGCTAGTCCAGTTTTAGACTGAGCCAGCTAACCTATAGAAATGATCATTTTCTACAGTCTTGATTCTCCGACTTTGATTTCTTGCTCCATCTTGAATCTTATGTATCCGAACCACCAACCAAACCCATGAAATCCCTGGAGCCAACACCCTGGCTCCTTTCATGGCCTCTGAAGGCTTAGGAGCACCATCAATCCTCATAGATCCAGTTATGATTTAAGATGGCTAACGATTCAAGCCAACCCATGCCACTAGATTAGTCATAATTTCTATGACTAAGTCAAGTCAAGTTTAAAGAGATCTAAATTAAATCTTTTTAAAAAAATATTAATTTTAAGGTCTTCCACCATTATAGATGTGCAGGCCCTTTCTAGAGTTGATTGTTCTTGACTGGATATAGTGGTTCAATTGCACCGAAAAGATGCAACCATATCTATTAGTCATTGGATGCTACGGGTTGGAGGATGGGTTGGGCTCAATATTTTGGATATGGTGAGGGATCCAATCAAAAATTCAATTCATGTAAATGGTGGGTCTGACTTAACAATGGAGTGGAGCAATATTTCGGGCATGGTGAGCTTCATGAGTTAGAGATCAGGTTTGGATGCACCATAATTAGAGAACCATTGACAAGAGTTGTTCACTAATCGATTGACCCATCATCAATAACTATTAGGTAAGGTGGTGAGCCAGTTGGTAGGACCACACCATCCAGTAGAAATCAATAATCATGGAGATTTTTGCATCTCTATCAAGAAAGTGTAGGAATTCAAGTAAATAGTGAGAGCCTAGTTTGTATAAAAATAAAAATTCTAAATAAATTGATTAAGTCTAATTATAAAATCTAATTAGAAACTTTGACTCTCTATAAGAAAATGTCTGCGTCCAATCCACTAGCTCATATCCTGGACACCCATAGACTGACCGGATCCAACTATAAGGATTGACTCCGAAAATTCATAATTGTTTTGGATTTTAAGAAGTTGACTCATGTATTGAAATAGAATCCTTCCACTTTACTAGCTCATCTATTCGCTGATTAGAGAGCATCTCTAGAAAAATGGATGGATGAAGATAATAAAGCTAGGTATTACATGTTGGACTCGATGTCTGATGAGCTCCAGCACCAACATGAAGATATTAAGACTAGCCATCAAATATTGGCTTACCTACAAGAGTTGTTTGGTGAATAGAGTCGCGCAGCCAAATATCAAGTCACTAAGAGACTTTTTAAGGCTCAAATGCATGATGAGCAATCGATTCAAGATCATTGTCTGATAATGATCAAGGACTTAAAAGAGCTTGAGAAGCTCAGTGTCAAGTTAGATCAGAATCTATAGATTGATATAATTCTACAATCTTTGACTGATGCATATGAGCAGTTCATCATGAACTACCATATGCATAAACTGCAAAATACCTTAGCTGAACTTATGAATATGCTGGTTACGACTGAGCTCTCTATGAATGGTTTAATGGGCTCAATGCTTGCTGTGGAGCGGACTTCTTCGAAAAGAAAGTCTTTTGAAAAGAAGAAGAAGTCCATGAAGAAGCAAAAGGTGGATGGTGGGAAGAAGAAGAAGGCAGAGCTGAAGAAGAAGGCCGACAAGAAAAAATATTTTCATTATAACACTGACGACCATTGGAAGCAGAACTATCCTCATTACCTGGTCAGCTTGAAGAACAAGAAGAAGGCAAGTCCTTCTGAAGGTATGCTCATTATAGAATCTAACTTTATGATTTCTTTTGCATCGAGTTGGGTGCTTGACTTTGGTTCTAGTGCTCACTTATGCACTTTTATGCAGGATCTTGAGGATAGCAGGAGGCTGAGGGATGGTGAGCTGATCTTGCGCATCGAGAATAGAGTAAGATTTGCTGCTATGGCCATGAAAATCTATCATCTTCAATTATCATTTGGATTATATTTAGTTCTTAGGGATTATTTTTATGTCCCTGCAGCATGCAGGAATTTGATTTCTATTTTTCTATGGTTAGCATAAGAAGGTTATGTAATTAGTTTTCTTAAGGACCATTGTAATATTCTTTATGAAAGAAATAAAATTGCAAGTGGTTTTCTTATAAATGATCTCTATCAATTACATATTGATGTTTCTATTTTTAATATTGAGCAAAATATGAATCCCATAGGATCAAAGCGACCTAGGGATAGTCTAAATGATAGGTATCTTTGGCACCTTAGGCTTGGTCATATAGCTAAAGATAGGATTAACAAATTGAAGAATCCAGGCTATTGAGTCCATTGACTTCTGAGTCATATCCAATTTATGAATCATGCCTTAGTGGCAAAATGATCAAGCTTTCTTTTGTAGGACATGGGGAAAGGGCCACAGACCAACTTATCCTAGTACATACTGATGTATGCGGCCCATTTGATGTGCCGATTAGAGACAATTATGTCTACTTCATCATCTTTATTGATGATCTATCTCGATATGGATATGTGTATTTGATGCGACATAAGTTTGAAGCCTTTAAAAGGTTCAAGAATTTTAGATTTGAAGTAGAAAAATAAATAGAAAAACTCATTAAAATTCTTCAATCAGATCGAGAAGGCAAATATCTTAGTTGAAAATTCCTAGACTATCTTAGGAATAATGGCATAGTCTTTCAATGGACTCCACCTAGAATGCCTCAACTTAATGGGATTTCGGAATGGAGAAATCAGACCCTATTAGATATAGTCCGATCCATGATGAGTTTCACGGATCTCTCTGAGTTTCTTTGAAAACATAGTCTGATGATCGCTATATATTTACTGAATAAAATTTTCTCTAAAATCATTTCTACCATACCGTATGAGATATGGTATGGTAAGAAATCAAGTCTAAGTCATCTCAGAATTTGGGATTGCCTGGCTCAAGTCAAGAGGTAACAGATAGACAAATTAGAGCCTAGGTCCTTTAGAGCTTAGTTTATTGGATATCCTAAAGAGTCATTAGGATATTATTTCTATCTCCTAGAAGATCACAATATGATGGTGAGTCGACATGCCATTTTTCTTGAAAAATAGTTTATTCAAGATGATGGTATCGAAAGATAGATTAGACTCGAGGAGAAAGTCTTCGATGAGAAACGAGCTAAAGAACCTATGAAATCCAATTAGATTGAGCCAACCCAGATACTACCTCCTCCTCCTCGTAAATCAAGTAGAATTTTTTGTCCTCCTGAAAGGTACTTAAGTACTATCTTAGAGGATGTGGAGAAAATATTTCTCATAGAAAATGGGATTCATGGTGGTGATCATAAAATCTATGATGAGGCGATATCAAATATCGACACTGAGAAATGATTAGAGGCAATGAAGTCAGAGATTGATTCAATGCACTTGAACCAACTCTGGACCTTGGTAGATCCACCCGAAGGTATAGTACCTATTGGGTGTAAATGGATCTTCAAGTGAAAGATAGGTGCCAATGGAAATATAGAGATACTCAAAGTAAAGCTCATAGCAAAAGGATATAGTCAGCGTGAAGGCATTGACTATAAGGATATTTTTTTGTCAATAGCCATGCTTAAATTCATTCGCATACTGCTTGCTGTTGCAGTCTATTTCGATTATGAAATACGATAGATGGATGAGAAAATGGCATTCTTAAATCGATATCTTGAGGAAGATATCTATATGGAACAACCACTAGGTTTCACATCTAGTGATGATGATCATAAGGTCCATATATGCACTTAAGCAAGCATCTCGGAGCTGAAATGTTCATTTCAGTGATGTTATCAAATCATTTGGACTCATCAAAAATAAGGAGGAGCTTTATATTTTCAAAAAGATCAGTTGGAGTGCTATTGTCTTCCTTGTATTGTATGTGGATGATATTTTTCTAATTGGGAATGATATTTTCATGTTGATTACAGTCAAAATATGGTTGTCTAAGGAGTTCTTTATGAAAAATCTAGGAGAGGCATCCATTATTCTAAAAATTAAGGTCTATAGGGATAGACCGATTAGAATGCTAGGTCTCTTACAGAAGATGTACATAGAGGAGTTACTGAAGAGGTTCAGCATGGAAAACTCGAGTGGATTGGTATCCTTTAGACATGGCATTCCTCTCCAAGAAGATGTGCCCTAGCACACCTGAGGAGATTGAACGCATGAGCAAGATCCCTTATACTTCGATAATAGGGAGCCTCATGTATGCCATGCTATGTATACGATTTGATATTGCCCATGCTATGAGTATCATGAGTAGGTATTAGTCAAATTCAGACAAAGAGCACTGGACTTCTATGAAATGTATCCTTAAGTACTTGAAAAGGACTAAGGATATTTTTCTAGTTTTTGGTAATAGAGAACTCTTGGTCCATGGATATACAGACTCAAATTTTATGTCCGACATAGATGATCAAAAGTCAACATCTAAAAGTCTATTTATTTATAATGGTAGAGCTGTCGGTTGGAAGAGTTTCAAGCAGATAGTGATTGCAGACTCTACCATGGAAGTAGAGTACATCGCTGCGTTGGAGGCTGCAAAGGAGGCATTCTAGTATAAGAAGTTAATGGCAGAGCTCGGAGTGATGCCATTAGATGCCGTCTCGCTGTACTACAATAACAATGGCACCATAGTCCTTACTAAGGAGCTAAGGTCTTTTCAAAAATCTAAGCACATCGAGCGGTCATACCACCTCATCCATGATTACCTCGAAAAGAGATACATAAAGATCAAGAGAGCCGACACTGTAGACAATAAGATTGACCCGTTGACAAAGCCATTGAGCCAGTAGAAGATCGAAGCCCACCTTGAGAAGATGGGACATAGATTTATAGCTAATTGACTTTAGATCAAGTGAAAGTTTGTTAGATATGTACCCTAGAAGCTAGATTGGCTAAACACTTGTAATACACATCTAAGAATAATTTTGTAATTTTGACTATAAATTAATAAAAGGGTTGTTTTCTATCACATTGTATTTTTAAAGTATTTGTGATACATCCTTTGAGTTAATGGTAATGACGATTCCTATTTTTAAGAGTTAAAAATTTAAGGCATGAATTTTCATATTTAACTCACCAACTACTTCCGACCATAGGATCATCATAAGGATAGTAATCGATCCAGAAGGTTGGTGTATGATTGCTTTCATAGGATAGATGAGTCTTAAGTCTATGATATGGAGACACCGAACTGAGAGTACAGATACTCATTAGAGAATGAGGGCATTGAGTGTGACCACCTCGAGCAGTCATAAGAAATGTCTACCTTCTCATCGATGACTAGCTCGATGTTGCAGTGGTGTGTCTGATTCTTGGACCTGAGGTGCATTGACAGTTCACCTTAAGGATGTTATTTTTGACTATACCATTACTCAATCTCCTAGCCATTTAGAATCCTGAGCTGTATGTTGGCTATATTATGTTCATTGTAGGAATTGGATTGCACCAATTGGAGATCTATCTATCTTGGTAGATGAGGAGTAGCCCTATGATAATCATGAGATTGAGTCCTTAAGCTAATGGCTATGCAAAGTGAAGATGATAGAAAGAGTTTCTATTAGGGTTTCACATCAGACTCGAATCAAATAATTAATTCATATGATGTATGTTGGGTTTGATGAGTTCATCTTAACCCTAATCCTATCAGAACTCAAGATAAAGAACCCAATCACATAGGTAGCTATACCGAGAGGTTTGCTTTCGGTTCTGATGGATTGCCACCATATACTACTAGATGTCACTGGTGGATTTTGGAAGCAATTAGAATGATTTTGATGATCGATCATTCTAATTGTGTGAATTAGAAAATTTTTGGTCCATTGAAAGATATTTCGATGATGTTAATGATAGAGATCGCGACATATCTCATTACCATATGAAATTAAACCTAACTAGGTCATACAAATAGGGGTTGGAGTCTGGATATCAGCTAACCTAATTTGATTAATTTGGATTAGATCCAATCAGGTTTAAGGTAGTCATGCTAGCACATGATTGAGCCTGGCTTTCTCCTTCTATGATCTTTCTGATTCATTACAACCGAGTCAAATTTGATATGACTTATTTCTTTATCTTGTATGGATTTATTTTCATCTGACTGGAATCAATCCAAATAAGATTAATTGTAGAAATTAAACCCATTTCTAGTGCAATTGGACTAGGGTCAAAAGTTGACCTATTTGAGAGAATTGAGGGTCAACAGATCAGATGCTTCTAAAAAATTCTCTAGAAATTATATTATTGTAATTTTTGGTTATGTGATAGGGATTTAATTATTCTATGGGTGTGCCAAATTTTATGATTTATGGTGGAGTTTTGATTAGGTTTTGATAGAGTTTGATTTGGATTAAACTCTTGAGGCAAGAGTCCTCGGCCCAATGGACTCTTCCTTATCTACTCATGTCGCCCACTTTTTGAATCATTTTTGGTGACAAAACAAGATTGGATCTGGTGTTCTCACATGGAGATTAATCCCTAGTGTCCCTTGAAATCAAATAAGAGGTTATTTAGTCAAATGGGACTCTAGATGGTGTTGCATTTAAAAATGCCTTCTCGCACCAAAGAGAAATTATTTTTCATGCCCAACTGCTGTCGCCCATACCATATCCCATGCCCCCTCTATCCTCTCTCTCCTTTTCTTCTACATGCCTAAAAGGTTAGGCATAAATCAGAGAAGAAGATCCAAGTATTTCGGTACAAGATTCAGGATCTACACGATGGTGTTCGTGAGACGGATACGCTGCCTTCATAAATTATTTTGAAGGACTTACAGATAAGATTTAGATCTAATCTTTTAAAAAAAATTGTGAGGAGAAGATGTCTAGATCTTGCCCAAGTGGATCCCAATAGAGGTCAGGCGCGTGCGTGGCTCCTTCCAGAACCTCAGGAATGATCAGGATCATCGTAGCATAATTAGATTACCTAATTAGGTACTTGAAATTAAATTTGATTTAATTTTATTTTTAAATTTTAAAATTAAATCATCATGATTAAATCTGAGAACTCTTAGATCTGCTCAGATTGTAAAAATTTTTGTAGATAAATCCATCTTAGATCTGATCAGATTTGGATGATCCTTCGGCAGAAAATCTGATTTTCATTCAGGTAATCCATCTGATGTCCATGCCCAGGCTCTGCCTCTCTATTCATTCTCCATGCCTCCTCTCCCTCCTCCTCAACCTCTTCACCATGCCCAAGGGGTTTGGTGAATCAGCCATCAAAAGTTGGTGTATTGCTACTGCAAAGATCGAGTCAAGGAGATCCCATTTGTGTGATGAACGTCCTGCTGGCAGAGATTGGATCGAAGGTGCACCAGAGAGATTCCAGATTTGATTTTCTGAGATCAAATCTAAAGGGAGAAGACCTCTAGATCTAATCCAAATGGATTCTGGTAGAGGTTAGGCATGTGCATGGCTAACATTAGAAACTCGGACAACTTCTGGATCATCGCTGTGGGTGAACCGTTCATCCATATTTGATATCATAGTTCTTATTTTTATGTTTTAATTTTAGATTAATCTAATTTTATCTAATAATGATCAGATTTGATTGGATCTTAAGTTTAAAATTTTTAAAATTCTACTACATGACTTGATCCGATCAGGACGATCCTATGGTACTAATTTTTTCTTCAACTGGTATCAGAGCTGTATGGTGTAGTTTTAGATCTAGATTAGATTATATCTAAAATATGATCATATATTTTTTTCTAATGTTATATTAGATATTATCAGATCTTATGTGTGAGATGCATGTTTTAATTTTGATATATATGATATATGCAAAGCATGTATAGATTAGATCAGTAGTCGTATATGTGATATATGTACTAGATTTGATTATTTTATAGCATAGTTTAATTTTTTAATTAAGGCATTCTCCTTGACCATCGGGTCATAAGAGTAAGAAGGGTTTAAAAGCTCTCTCTTCCAATTTGATGGGGTGCTCTTATGGCATGTAAGGGAGCTACATGTTTGTCCTCAATCATAAAAGCAAAACTTATTTTCTGCAAAACCCTAGGATCTTTGTAACATGTTTTATTTTTTGAGTCCTATTGGACTTAATTAAGAATTAAGTTATGAAACAAATTAGGTCTAAAAATTAAGAATTTTTAGATCTAAGATACTTTCATAAAACATGGGTTTGGGTATGGGTTGCTTGATTAAGTCTAGCTTGAGCGGTTGATCAAACCGAATCAAGAGTTGATTAGGTAGGATCAAGAGAGCTTAAAATTAATCAATCCATTAGATATAAATTTGATCAAGGTCGACTCATAGTCACATGTGGTGACCACCTTAAGACCTAATTTGGCTCCATAGTTCGAGCCTAGATTGTAAGCTAACCCGATCACTTCTGGTTAGACAAAGCAGTGTCTAAGGTATGTTTGGCTGACATGATCAATGATTTTTAATTGGGAGCTACTTAACTTGGATGTGTCCACGGTGAGTTTATGGCATATCTCTCCCATTGATCTCACTTATCTGGCCAATTGGGTCAATCTAGTTCTATATTAAGGTAGCTAAATAATTCAAGCTAACCCATGCCACTAGGTTAGTTATAACTGTTATGACTAACTAAGAATTAAAGAGATCTGAATTAAAATCTTTCTAAGAAAATATTAAGTCATATATCTTCTACTATTGTTGTTGTGCGGGCTCTTTTCAGTGTTGATTGTTCTTGGCTGGATACAGTGGTTTAGTTGCATCGAAAACATGCAACTACATCTATTAGGCATAAGATGCTTTGGATTGGAGGATGGATTGGGCTCAATACTCTAGATATGGTAAGGGTCCCAATCACGAATCCAGTTCGTGCAAATGGTAGGTTTGGCTTAACTAAGTAGTGGAGCAATATTCCGGGCATGGTGAGTTTCATGAATTAAAGATTGAGTTGGGTGTACCATGTTTAGAGAAACATTAGACAAAAATTATTCACTCATCGACTGATTTATCATAAATAACTGTTAGGTGAGATGGTGAGCTAATCGGTAGGACAAAACCATCCACTAAAAATCTTTGATCATGAGACTTTCACATCTCTACCAAGGGAGTGTAGGGATCCAAGAAAATAGTGAGAACCCAAAATTTATTTAAAAATAAAATTTCTAAATTAATTGATTAAGTCAATTATAAGTCTAACTAGAAACTTTGACTCTCTACAGAAAAATATTGACATCCAACCCCCTAGTCTGAATCCTAGAGACCAATCAATTGACCAAACCAAATTACAAGGATTGGCTCCAAAATTTGAAAACTACTTTGAATTTCAAGATGTTGATCTATGTACTAGATCAAAAATTTTCTACTCTTCCAGCTTGTTCGAGTGTTGATCAGAAAGCATCTCATGATAAATGGTTGGACGATGATAACAAGGTCAGATGTTATGTGTTGGCCTAAATGTTTGATGAATTGCAGCGCCAACAAGAGGACATAAAGACTACTATACAAATGTTGGCACACCTACAATAGTTGCATGGTGAGTAGAGTCATGAAGTGTGGTATGAAGTGTTGAAGAGGCTCTTCAAGGCATAGATGCATGATGGACAGTCAATCCATGATCATTGCTTGTCAATGATCAAGAACTTAGAAGCTTGAGAAGCTCGACGTATAGATGCATAAGGACACATAGATTGATCTGATCCTGTAGTCCTTCATTGACTTATATGGGTAGTTCATTATGAACTTCCACATAAATAAGATTCAGTGCACACTGATCGAGTTGTTGAATTTGCTGGTTACTGCTAAAAAAACTTTAAAGAGTTTAAAGGGCTCAGTGCTTACTGTGGAGCAAATTTTTTTCAAGAAAAAGTTTTTTGGAAAAAAAGAAGTTTGCAAAGAAGCAGAAGATGGAAGGGAAGAAGAAAAAGGGCGAGCTGAAGAAGAAGGCCATGGGAAAGAAAAAATGTTTCCACTACAACTCTGATGGTCACTGAAAGCAGAACTATCCTACGTATTTGGCCAGCATGAAGAACAAGCGGGAAGGAGGACCTTCTGATGGTATGCTCATCATTAAGACAAATCTAAAGATTTCTTCTACATCCAGTTGGGTGCTTGACTCTAGATCTAGTGCTCATTTGTGCACTTCTTTGTAGGATCTTGAGGATAGCAAGAGATTGAGGGATGGTGAGACGATCCTACATGTCGAAAATAGAGCAAGAGTTGCTACTATGATCGTGAAAATCTATCCTCTGCTACTACCATTTGAAAATGTCTTAGTATTTAGGGACCATTTTTATGTACCTACTATGAGCAGGAATTTGATTTTTGTTTTGTGCTTAGTGCAAGAAAATTATGTAATTAGTTTTTTTAGGGACCACTATATAATTCTTTTTGAAAGAAATAAAATTATAAGTGGTTTCTTAGTAAATGATCTCTACCAGTTACATGTAGATGTATTTGTAAATAATGTCGAGCATACTATGAATACCATAGGATCAAAATGACCTAAAGATAGTTTAAATGAAAAATACTTGTGGCACCTTAGGCTAGGTCATATAGCTGAAGATAGGATTAACAAATTAGAGAAATCCAGAATAATGGATCCGTTGACTTCTGAGTCATATGCGATTTATGAATTATGCCTTCAAGGCAAAATGATCAAGCTGCCCTTTATTGGACATGGAGAAAGGGCCATAAAATTACTTATCCTAGTACATACAGATGTGTGTAGCCCATTTGATGTGCCGGTCGGGTTTGTCTACTTTATTACCTTTACTGAGGTTTATCTTAGTACGGATATGTGTATATGATGTGACATAGGTCTAAAGCCTTTGAAAGGTTCAAAAAATTCAGACATGAAGTAAAAAGATAAATCAAAAAATTTATTAAGATTCTTTGATTAAATCAAGGAGGCAAATACCTTGGTCGAAAATTCCTGGACTATCTCAAAAAAAATGGTATAGTCTCACAGTAAACTCTAATTACTATCGTAAATAGTCAAAAATAAAATCTAACTCACTACTATATAGATAGGATGAGTCGAGATCATATTTACAGGGATCATGTTAATTATATTTAAATTATAAATTAAAAATAATTTGGATTAATTAAAAGTTGATTAATTAAAAGGCTACTTAAATTAATTAAGATAGCAAATTAAATAAAAGTTGAGTTGAGGTATGAAACATGGATTCTCAGGATCTCAATTGATCTCTTATCTGATAGCTGATATACTTTTTACTATTCTATAATTGGTATCTAATCAATAAAGATATAACCTATCTTAGAGAGCATGGCCTATATGAAAAAAAAATCCTATTTTTCTTGCATAGGATCGTTCAAATCTGATTAGATCTAAAGAAATATTTTAATTTTTTTTTTCTATGATCATAATTAGATCTGAGACATCTCAGATCTAATTCTAAAAATCTAATATTAAAATTAAAAATAAAATTAAATCAAATTTAATTTTGTACCTTTGTTTTGGGTAATCAGATTATCCTGCTTTGATCCTGATCTGTCATGAGGTTCTGGAAGGAGCCATGCACGTGCTTGGACTCTACCGATGTACACTTAGGCAAGATCTGGATATCTTCTCCTCATGAATATTTTCTTCAAGGATCAGATTTGAATCTGATATGAAGAACCTTCAAAATAATTTAAGAAGGCTGCTTGTCCGTCTCATGAACATGTCGCATAGATGCTGAACTCTTCATAATTTTAGTTGGATCATTCTCTCTAATTTGTGCCCAACCATTGGCATGTCGAAGAAGAGGAGAAAGAGGATCAGAGGGGTGTGGAAGATGGAAGGGGCAGCAGCCTTTTGGGTGAAAAATAAAACTTGTGTTGAAGTGACTTGGCATGAAAAGAATTTATATCAAATACCAATGCCAAAAGGAGTCCCATTTGATCAAAATAACTATTTTATTTTTATCATTGGTACTTTAGGTCTTATTCCCCATGTAGAGTACCAGATCTTATCTAGTTTTCATGCCAAAAATACTTCAAAAAGGTGTCAGCATGAGTAGATAAGGAAGAGTCCACTATGCCTAGGACTCTTCCCTTAAGAGTTTGATCAAAACCAAACTCTATCATAACTCAGTCTAGGCCCCTCAAAAAATTACAAAATTCGGTACACCCAATATATGACTCATTCTCTATCACATATTAAAAATTTGAATCAAAATAATTTTTAGAAAATTTTTTAGAAACATCTAATCTGGTGACCCTTAATTCTCTTAAATAGGTCAACTTTTGACCCTAGTCCATTTGCACTATGAATGGATTTAATTTCTATAATTAATCTAACCTAGACAACTTTCAATCAGATGAAAAAAAACTCATTTTAGATATAAGAATGAGTCAAATCAAATTTGACTCAGTTGTGATGAATCAAAATGATTACATAAGAAGAAAGTCAGGCTCAATCTGTGTTAGCACGATTACCTTGAATCTGATTGGATTTAATCCAAATCAATCAAACTGGATTAGCTTAATCGATGACATCCAAACCCAAACCCTTATTTGTATAACCTAGTTAGGTTCAATTCTGTATGGTATTGAGACATGTCACTATCTCTATCATTGACATCATCGAATTACCTTTCGGTGGATCGGAACTTTTTTGATTCATACAATTAAGAATGATCGATCATCAAAATTATTCTAATTGCTCTCAAAATCCACTAGTGACACCTAGTAGTGTATCATGACAATCCATCAGAACTAAAAGTGAACCTCTTGGTGTAGTTACCTGTGTGATTGGGTTCTTCTATCTTGAGCCCCAACTGAATTAGGATTAAGGTGAACTCGTCAAACCCAACATCCATTAAATGAATTAATCATTTGATTTGAGTCCAACATGAAACCCTAATAGAAACTCTTTCTATCATCTTCACTCTGCCATGGACATAGGCTTAAGGACTCAATCTCATGATTATCTTAGGGTTACTCCTCATCTATCGAGGTAGGTAGATCTCCTATTAGTACAATCCAATTCCTACAATGAACACGCTATAGCCAACATACATCTCAGAGTTCCGAATGGCTAGGAGATCGAGTTATGATGTAGTCAAACAATAACACCCTTAAGATGAACTACCAATGCACCTCAGGTCAAAGAATCAGACACACCACCGCAGCATCGAATCAGTCATTGATGAAAAGGTAGACTTTCTTATGACTGCTCGAGGTGGTCTCGCTCAGTGCCCTCATTCTCTAATAAGTATCTGTACTCTCGCTCTGATGTCTCCACACCGTAGACTTAAGATACATCTATCATAAGAAAGTGATCGTACACCAACCTTTCAGATCGATCATCATCTGCGTGATGATCCTACGATCGGGAGCTATTTATGAGTTAATTATGAAAATTCATGTCTCAAATTTTTAACTCTTGAAAATATGAATTATCATTACCATTAACTCAAAGGATGTATCATAGACACTTTAAATACATACTATGATAGAAAATAACTATTTTATTAATTTATAGTCAAAATTATAAATTTTTTCTTAGAAGTGTATTACAAGTATTTAGCCAATCTGGCTTCTAGGGCATAGATCTAACAAACTCCTACTTGACCTAAAGCCAATTGGCTACAAATCTAAGTCCCATCTTCTTAAGGTGGACTTCGATCTTCTGCTGATTCAATGGCTTTGTTAATGGATCAGCCACATTATTTATAATGTTGACTCTCTTGACCTCGATGTAACCCTTCTCGAGATAATCATGGATAAGGTGGTATCGCTGCTCGATGTGCTTAGATTTCTGATGAGACCTCAGCTCCTTAGCTAGAGCTATGGCACCATTGTTGTCACTATACAGAGGGACGGTATCTGATGGCATCGCTCTAAGCTCTGTGGTGAACTTCTTGTACCAAAATGCCTCCTTTGTAGCCTTCGATGCAGTGATGTACTCTTCTTCCATGGTGGAGTCTGCTATCACTATCTACTTAGAACTCTTCCAATTGATAGCTCCACCATTATAAATAAATAGACTTTCAGATGTAGACTTTTGATCATTTATGTTGAATATAAAATTCGAGTGTGTATACCCTTGAATCTGGAGTTCTCCATTACCAAAAATTAGAAACGTATCCTTAGTCCTTCTTAATTACTTAAGGATACATTTCACAGAAGTACAGTGCTCTTTGATTGGATTCGACTGATACCTACTCATGATACTCACAGCATGGGCAATATCAGATCGTGTACAAAGCATGGCATGCATGAGGTTCCTTATTGCTAAAGCATAAGAGATCTTGCTCATGCATTTAATCTCCTCAAGTGTGCTTGGGCACATCTTCTTGGAGAGATGAAAGCCATGTCTGAAGGGTACTAAACCCCTCTTGAAATTTTTCATGCTAAAACTCTTCAGCACCTCCTCTATGTACATTTTTTTTGAGAGACCCAGCATCCTATTCGGTCTATCCCTATAGACCTTAATTCCCAGAATAAAGGATGCCTCTCCTAGATCTTTCATAGAGAACTCCTTAGTCATCCACATTTTGATTGTAGTCAACATGGGAATATCATTCCCAATTAAGAGGATGTCATCCATGTATAGTACGAGGAACACAACTGCACTTTCACTAATCTTTTTGAAAACATAGGGCTCCTCCTCTTTCTTGATGAATCTAAATAATTTGATTACATCATTGAAATGAGCATTCCAACTACGAGATGCTTGCTTAAGTCCATATATGGACCTTTGTAGCTTGCATACTTTATGATCATTATCACTGGATGTGAATCCTAGTGGCTATTTCATACAGATATCTTTCTCAAGATATCCATTTAAGAATGCCATTTTCATGTCCATCTACCATATTTCATAATCAAAATAAGTTGCAATAGCAAGTAATGTATGGATGGATTTGAGCATTGCTACTAGCGAAAAAGTATCCTGATAGTTAATGCTCTCGTGCTGACTATACCTTTTTGCTATGAGCCTTGCTTTGAATGTCTCTACATTTCCATCGGCACCTATCTTTCTCTTGAAGATCTATTTACACCCAAAAGATACTATACATTTAGGTGGATCAACCAAGGTCTAGGCTTGGTTCGAATGCATTGAGTCAATCTCTAACCTCATTGCCTCTAACCATTTCTCAAAGTCGATATTTGATATTGCCTCATCATAAGTTTTGGGATCAACACCATGAACCCCATTTCTTATGAGAAATATTTTCTCTCTCTTCTGATATAGTACCTAAGTACCTTTCAAGAGGACGAAAAATTCTACTTGATCTATGAGGTGGAGGAGGTAGTATCTGGATTGGCTCAATCTGATTGGGTTCTATAGGTTCCTTAGCTTATTTCTCATTGAAGACTTTCTCCTCTAGTCTAATCTATCTTTCGATGCCACCATCTTGAATAAACTATTTTTTAAGAAAGATAGCATGTCTATTCACAATCACATTGTGATCTTCCAGGAGATAAAAATAATATCCTAATGACTCTTTAGGATATCCAATAAATCAAGTTCTAAAGGATCTAAACTCTAATTTATCCACCTATTGTCTCTTGACATGGGTCGAAAAATTCCAAATTTTGAGAAGACTCAGACTTGATTTCTTACTATACCATATATCATATGATATGGAAGGAACGATCTTAGAGGAAACCTGATAAGCATCATAAATTTATCAATAAAAGTATTAATTTATTAATTAATTTATATTAATTTTTAAGAATTATTAATCAATTTATATATAATTTTTAAAAAATTCATATTTTTATTAATTAAAAAATTAACTAAAAAATAATAAAATTAAAAAATAAGATTTTATTATCAATAGAAAGAGCTCATTTTTTTGATCATAATGAAATAAATTTTAAGTAAAATGGAGCTAAAATGGAAAAGATATGAATTTTTAAAGATATAAAATAAATAAAAATTAAATAAAAAAAGAAAATGGCTCAGTCGGCTCCGTAAGCCGAGCCACCAAGCCAAGCCATGCCATCAAAGCTGACTCAACCATTGAAGCCATCAGTCGGTCCATGATCCAGGCATAGACCGCCAGCTCAGCAGAAACCGACGAATCAGAGATTGCCACGTGGCGGACCTAGACCCTTAAAGGGTCAACAGAAATTTATCATGGCTCATAGGGTATTTTGATCTTTTCATCTAGCGATAAGAGCGTTCACACGGTCCATGGGAATAGTAATTGCACGATTGAATGGCTGTGGTCGATTGCGATCAAGATCGAACGGCGGTGGTGATTTCCAGGCTTGCTTCAAATTCTATCAGTGATCTGGCGCAATCTGACGACCAAAAAACCAAGAGATGAAGATCCAACGGTCCAGAATACTCCCAACGGTGATCAACACTCCCGACGCATGATTTGCAGCCAGATTTCCTCCATTAACATGCGATCGGATGGTTAGAATTTAATCTGACCTGATCTGGGATGATATGCATCCGATTTTGATGATTTTTGGACCGTTGGATTCCTATTGAATGGCCAGATTTACCAAAGTCGTATCAGAGCTAATTTGGTTCAAATTTTATCCAAATTTCTTTATATTTTGATGATTACAAAGGCTATTAGTCCCATATTGCCTTTAGAAAAAAATATCCAGCCCTCCTAGCTCTATAAAAAGGATCTTAGGCCTCCAGAAATCAACATCTCCGATCAAGGTGAAGCTTTGGTATAGGGCGAAGCTAGGCTATGGGTTAAAGGCTGCTTCGAAGCAACGGGTGCCGAGAAGAAGAGCCGAGCTTCTACACCATCTTTCTGCCAATGCCGATCCAAGATCAGAGATCAGGCTATTTTATTTTTTTTAAATTCTATGTATTTAAATTCTAAAATTTTAATTAATAAAAAATTTATTTTTGCATTTTAATTTCTTGCTTTTTATTTTTATTATAATTTAATTTCTATACTTTAATTATTATTTTTTATTTTATTGCAAGTAGATGCTAAGATCTAATTAGTAGATCTTAGTACCAAGTTTAAATTTCTGCATTTTTTAATTTTTAATCTTCCGACTTCACTCCTAATTCCAAAAATTCAAATCCTTTTCTTTTTCTTTTCAAAAAAATCAAAGATTTCAAATCTAAAAACACTATCTTCTCTATGGATTCGACCCGACTCACTGCTATCTACGCATTTTCAATGATTTTAAGAAGTTGGATTAAACTGATAAACATGGTGTCTTAACGACAACATCGCATTCCTATCAAAATTCTATTCAGTAAATATATAGTGGTCATCAGACTATATCCCCAAAGAAACTAAGGGAGCTCTGTGAAGCGCATCATGGATCGAACCATATCTAATAGGATCAGATTTCTTCATTCTAAAATCCTGTCGAGTTGAGGCTTTTTAGGTAGAGTACATTGAGAGACTATGCCATCATCCTTAAGATAGTTCAGAAATTTTTGACTAAGGTATTCGCCTCCTCAATCTGATCGAAGAATCTTAATGGATTTTCTTGTTGGCTTTTCTACTTTAAGTTTGAATTTTTTAAACTTTTCAAAAGCTTCAGACTTATATCGCATCAAATATGCATACCCGTATCGAGATAAATCATCAGTAAAGGTGATGAAGTAGACATAATTGCCTCTAGCCGACCCATCAAATGGGCCGCATACATCAGTATGTACTAGGACAAGTAGGTCTGTGGCCCTTTCCCCATGTCCTACAAAAGAGAGCTTGGTCATTTTGCCATGAAGGCATGATTCACAAATTGGATATGACTCGAAAGTCAATGAACTCAATAGCCAAAATTTTTCCAATTTGTTAACCCTGTCTTTGGCTATATGACCTAGCCTAAGGAACCAAAGATACCTATCATTTAGACTATCCCTAGGTTGCTTTGATCCTATGGCATTCATGTTTTGCTCGATCTTAAAAATAAAAACATCAATATGTGACTGATAGAGATCATTTATAAGAAAATCACTAAAAATTTTATTTCTTTCATAAAGAATATTATAATGGTCTTTAAGAAAATTAATTACATAGCCATTTTGTGCTAAACATAAAATAGAAATCAAATTCCTGCTTGCTGCAGGGACATAAAAATAGTCTCTAAGAACTAAATCTAATCCTAATGGTAATCGTAAAGAATTGGTTCCCATGACTATAGTAGCAACTCTTGCTCCATTCCCAATGCGTAGAATCATCTCACCATCCCTCAACCTACTACTATCCTCAAGACCTTGCATAGAAGTGCACGAGTACTAGAATTAAAGTCAAGCATCCAAATAGATATAAAAAAAACCATAAGATTAGATTCTATAATTAGTATACCTCCAGAAGGACCTGCCTCCTTCTTGTTCTTCAGGCTGGATAGGTATAAAGGGCAATTCTACTTTCAATGGCCATCAGTGTTGCAATAAAATTATTTTATCTTATCAGCCTTCTTCTTTAGCTCCACCCTCTTCTTCTTCCCATAATCTACTTTCTATTTCTTCACGAACTTCTTCTTCTTTCCAAAAGACATTCTCTTAGAAGAAGTCCATTCCACAGCAAGTGCTGAGCCTTTAGAATCTTTTATAGAAAGCTCAGTAGTAACCAGCATGTTCATGAGCTCAGCCAAGGAATTCTGAAGTTTATGCATATGATAGTTCAAGATGAACTACCCATACACATCAGTCAAGGACTACATAATTATATCAATCTATAGATCCTGATCCAACTTCACACTTAGCTTCTTAAGCTCTTCTAAGTCCTTGATCATCATCAGACAATGATATTTGACCGACTGTCCATCATGCATCCGAGCCTTAAATAGTCTCTTAGTGACTTAATATTTGGCTGTGTGACTCTATTCACCAAACAAATCTTGTAGATGAGCCAACATTTGGCGGCTAGTCTTAATGTCTTCACGTTGGCGCTGGAGCTCATCAGACATCGAGCCTAACATGTAATACCTGGCTTTGTTATCTTCATCCATCCACTTCTCAAGGAATGCTCTCTGATCAGTGGATGGACGAGCTGCTAAGGTGGGAGGATCCTGTTCCAACACATGAATCAACTTCTCAAAACCCAAAATAATTTTAAAGTTTCAAAGCCAATCCTTGTAATTGGGTCCGATCAGTCTATGGGTGTCCAGGATGCAGGCTAGTGGGTTGGATACAGACATCTTCCTATAGAGAGTCAAAATTTTTAGTTAGATTTTGTAATTAGATTTAATCAATTTTTTTAAGAGTTTTATTTTTAAACAAATTAGGCTCTTATTATTTTCTTAGATCCCTACACTCCTTTGGTAGAGATGTGAAAATCTTCATGATTATTGATTTCTAGTGGGTAGAGCGGTCCCACCAACTGGCTCATCACCTCAACTAACAGTTATTAGTGATGGGTCAATTGATGAGTGAACAACTCTTGTCCAATGATTCTCTAATCATGGTGCCCCCAAACCTGATCTCTAATTCATGAATCTCACCATGTTCAAAATATTGATCCACTTCTTAGTTAAGTTAGACCCACCATTTACATGAATTGGATTTCTGTTTAGGTCCCTAACCGCATCTAGAATATTGAGTCCAACCCATCCTCCAACCCATAGCATCTAATGCCTAATAGACATGGTTGGATCTTTCTAGTGCAACTGAACCACTATATCTAGTCGAGAACAATCAACCCCAGGAAGGGCCTGCACATCTATAATGGTGGAAGACCTTAGAATTAATATTTTCTTAAGAAGATTTAATTTAGGTCTCTTTAAACTTGACTTGACTTAGTCATAACAATTATGACTAACCTACTGGCATGGGTTGGCTCGAATTGTTAGCCACCTCAAATTAGAACTAGGTCGATACAAATGGCCAGGTAAGTGAGATCGATGGAAGGAATATGCCATTAACTCGATAAGAATGCATTCAGGTTAAGTAGCTTCCAATTAAAAATTAGTTGGTCGTATCTATCAGATCTACCTTAGACATCAAATTATTAAATCAGAACCAATTGGGTTAGCCTATAATCTAGGCTCAAACCATGGAGCTAAATTAGGTCTTGACTTGATCGAGTCATATCTCAATATGATTCGATCTTGACCTAGACTTAATCCTATTAGGCTGGTCAAATCTAAGCTTTCGTTGATCCCACCTAACCAACTCTTGATTCGGTTTGATCAACCACTAGACCTAATTGAGCTACCCTAGCGCAAACCCAATTTTATGAATATATCTTTGATATCAAAATTCATAATTTTTAGATCTAATTAATTTCATAATCTTATTCTTAATTAAGTTTTGGGTTCATGAACAAAACATGTAATAAAATTCTAGGATTTTAGGATCTAGGATTTTGTAGAAAAATAAGTTTTGATTTCTGATTAAGAACAAACGCTCAGCACCCCTACACATCATAAGAACATCCCATTGAATGAAAGGAGAGGGCCTTTAAACCTTACTTTGTTCTTATGATAAGATAGCCAAGGAGAACATCTTAATCAGAAATATAATTTCTACTATAAAATTAGTTAGATCTAAATCATATATCGCATATACAATTAATGATCTAAGTTATACATATTTTACATACATCTCATGTATCATAACTAAATTAAACATTCTTGCTTTCAGATCTAATATATCACATATAATATTTAAAAAAAAATTAAATTTGATCACATCAAACAAAACTATTCTAGATATTTTGTAGAACTATTCTATAACTAGTCTAAGCATGCATCTTTCATATCTCATATGAATAAATTAAAAATTTTATTTTCTATTTTTTAAATCTGATTACAATAATTATAATATCAAAAAAATAAAAATAAATTAGATCTATAATTATATTTAATTAATTTAATAATATAATTATACTAGACTTTACATAGAATAATGAAATTCCTAGTCTAGTCATGCATCTCATACGTTATAGATCTAAATAACAAAATTTTTAATTTTTCAATTTTAGATCTAATCACATATGATGTGACATCTAAAATTCTTTAATATCAAATTATAAATAAAAATTAAATTAAATTTAAAATAGAGCTAATGAATTGCCAATGCAGCTCTGATACCAGTTAAAAAAAAAATTCTATTTTTCTTGCACAGGATCGTTCAAATCTGATTAGATTTGAAGAAATATTTCAAAACTTTTTTCTTATGATCCTAATCAGATATGAGACATATCAAATCTGATTCTAAATATCTAACATTAAAATTAAAAATAAAATTAAATCTAATTTAATTTTGTACCTTTGTTTTGGGTAATCAAATTATCCTACGTTGATCCTGATCTATCGTGAGGTTTTGGAAGGAGCCACTTACGCGCTTGGCCTCTACCAATGTCCACTCAAATAGGATCTACAAGTCTTCTCCTCACAATCTTTTCTCCAAAGATAGGATTTGAATCTGATATGAAGAATCTTCAAAATAATTTGAGAATGTTGCTTGTCCGTCTCACGAACACCATTGCGTAGATGCTGAACTCTTCACAATTTTGATTGGATCTTCCTCTCTAATTTGCACCCAACCTTTAGCACATGGAAGAAGAGTAGAGAGAAGATCAGAGGGGGTGTGAAAGATGGAAGGGGCGGCAACCTTTATGGTGAAAAGTCAGACTTGCATTGAAGTGCCTTGGCATGAGAAGGATTTATATCAAATACCAATGCCAAAAAATGTCCCATTTGACCAAAATAACTATTTTATTTTTATCATTGGCACTTTAGGTATTATTTCCCACATAGAGTACCAAATCTTATCTAGTTTTCATGCCATAAAGACTTCAAAAAGCTATCGGCATAAGTAGATATAGAAGAGTCCACTGCACCTAGAACTCTTTCATCAAGAGTTTGATCCAAATCAAACTCTATCATAACTCAGTCTAGGCACCTCCAAAAATCAAAAAATTTGGCAAACTCAATGTATGACCCATACCCTATCACATATCCAAAAATTAGAAAAATTTCAAAAAAATTTTCTAGAAGCATCTAATAAGGTGATCCTTAATTCTCTCAAATAGGCCAACTTTTGACCCTAGTCTATTTGCACAATGAATGGATTTAATTTCTATAATTAATCTAACCTAGATAGATTCTAGTTAGATGAAAATAAATCCATTCAAGATATAAGAATAAGTCAAATTAAATTTGACTTAGTTGCACAAATCAGAATGGTTACGTAAGAAGAAAGTCAGGTTCAATCGTGCATTAGCATGATTACCTTGAATCTGATTGGATCTAATCCAAAACAATCGAACTGGATTAACTCAATTGATGACATCTAGACCCAAACTCTTATTTATGTGATCTAGTTAGGTTCAATTTTATATGGTAATGAGACATGTCACGATCTCTATCATCGACATCATCGAAACATCTTTTGATGGGCCAGAACTTTTTTGATTCATACAATTAGAATGATCAATCATCAAAATCATTCTAATTGCTCCCAAAACTTACTAGTGACACTTAGTAGTACATGGTGACAATCCATCAGAACTAAAAGCGAACCTCTTGGTCTAGTCACTATTGAAAATTGATTGCTGATCGGCTCAATTTGATTGGGCAATCGAACTGAGATCAAGTTTAATTGAATTAGATTTAAATAAAATTAATTTAGATTTAATTAAATTAAATCTAATTGGTATCAGAGTCAGGTTAATTATTATATGATTATTGATGTATGCTTGAATTATTTTTGCATTAGATCTAATTAATAACCTAATATTTAAATCTAAAATTAAAATCTTAGATTATATGAACTACTTTAAGGTTGTCCTACTGTAAAGTTTATCCCTTACAGTGCAAAGGTTATCCTAGTTTGTATAGATCTAATATTATTTATAAATTTATTAGATATGATCTGATATTATTTATGACTTATTTAAAAGAATTTTAAATCTGAAAATAAAATTTTACATTGCATGGACTGATCTTATAAGGTTGTCCTGTTGTAAGGTTTATCCCTTATAGTGAAAAGGTTATACTAGTACATATTGATCTAAAATTTTGATCATAAAATTTTAGATTAGATCTAAGAAATTTTATGATCTAATAAAAAATATTTTAATCTAATTTTAATCATCATAAATATATTAGATTTGATCTAAGTTGACTTATGATTAATTGATGTTGAAATTATTTCAATTACATGAACTTATTTAGCTTAGATCTAAAGTAGTTTCATGCTCTTCTTACTTGCATATTGATTATGAATCAAACATGCAACTTGATTAGTAGAACCATGTTGTAAAAATATTTTACAAACATGAAAATCATTTTTAGAAAGTTGAACCCCAATCCTCAGCCCAAAACTTAAGTAAGAATTAAGAAGTTGCTTGATTAAGATCTAGGATTAAAAATTGAAGATCTTAAGACACGAATCATAAACATTGGGTTAAAAGGGTTAGTGGGGATTAGGTCCATTAATTGGGTTAGACTTAGGCTTAGATTAAAGAATGGACTTAATTAGAGAATTGACTAAATCAAATCAATTGTTGTCTTAGATTAGGTTAAGGATTCTCTAGATCAATTATAATAGTTATAGTTGGTCAAGTCCATATCTTTAACAAGATCCAAGATGGACTTGATTCTTGGCTATGCGGTATAGCATGAATTGTTAGGTTGATTTTATTAAAACTATTTAAACCAGTTGGTGTCTAAGGTAAATGAGATCGGTGGTCTTCAATTGGCAGCCTGCTTACCTGACCATTTTTGATGGTGTCTAAGAAAAGCTTTGGTAGACCCTCCCACTGATCTAACTTACCTGACTTCTTGGTGAAATTATGTTTTGATCGGATCACTTGACTATTCGAGCTGACCCATGTCAGCTTGGTAAATCAGTTTGATTGATTTAGGTGATCCTAGATCAGCCTATTAATGGTCTCCCTTAAGCTGACTTGGTGAAGTTAGTGGAAGGAACATGACAAGCTGGTTCATCTGACCTTCCCTCATCTTTAAATTAAATCCTCTAAAATTATTAGATTCTTAAAATAAAATTGTTATTTGATAACTGGATCACAGCCTCCCATTAAAGTGGATGATAATGGGTCTATCAGTTTGATAATCATTGGAGGCCCAAAGGCCTGGTGCTTATCGGTTGATGGAATTATCATTCATTATATGATCTCTAGGATACATCTTTCTAAATGGTGGTCAGGTGGGCCAACCAAAGTTGGGCCTGATCATTCATTGGTTGGATGGGCCAAGTATGGTCATGTTAATGGTTGGACCTAACTGGATCCTTTTCTGACAAGGCCAAAGCCAACTGATCAAGGACTGGGGCAAAATTTAGTTACTAGAAGTTGTTTGGAGAAATAATTGGTTATGAACCTATCCTTAGATGCACATGGGTTGGCCAACCAAAGTTAGGCTCATGTGCAGTCTATGTGGATTCTAGTACCCACTAAGAAATTAAGATAATTTCTCGAATTGGAGGTAGAGGCTACCTATTCGAATAAAATAGTAGGAGAATCTTTTGATTAGAAATCTAAATCTTTAGGTTTAATGAATCAATTACTAATTAGGTTATGATTTTTCTTTGTGCAGATATGGCCACTTGCCTAGCACTTCGATCGTTGTTGGATAATGATAAGTTGGTGGGACCTAACTTCGATAGTTGATACCAAAAGTTAATGATTGTCCAAAAGCATGAATGCATCCTACATGTGATAATGGATGATGCACCTGAGGAGCCAGCTGCAAATGCACGTGGAACTATCAGAGATACGTATCATAAGTGGTTTAGTGATCGAACCATCATGCACTACATTATGCTGGCTATGATGAGCGACAAGTTCAGTCGTAGATTTAAGATGGCTTAGCCAAAGGACATGCTTTAAGTATTGGAGGATTCCTTTGGCACACCCGATGATGTGGGGAGGCATAAGACTACTTGTGCCATCTTCAATGCCAGAATACAAGATGGAGCCTCTAAAACTAATCATGTACTGTACATGATTGAGCTGATAGAGTGCTTGAACAAGCTCGACTTTTTCTTGCACACACAGCTTAGGAAAGATGTAATATTGAACTCGCTTCCCATGTTTTATCTCCCATTCCTTACATATTATAGCATGTCAAAGTCTAAAGTTGACTACCATGAGTTATTGGTGTTACTTTAGAACTTTGAGAAGGATCACCAACTCCACAAGGAGTCGGTGAACTTAGTGGGACGTTCATCTTCTCATTCTTGACCCTTTGGGAAAGGAAAGAAGAACAAGAAGAAGAAAGCTAAGAAGGTGCAAGTTCAGGCTTGGACATCTATGCAAGGCCAGACTAGAAAAATCATGCCCGATAAGAGTCAAGTTGAATGCTTCTTTTATAAGAAGCGGGGGCACTGGAAGAAGAACTGTCCTCAGTACATTACCTCCCTAGATCCGAATAGACAAAGGAAGAAGCAAACTATTGCTAGGCAAGATATTTATATGATAACTCCTTGCAATTTTTTTATTCATGATATTACTGATTGGGTATTGGATACTAAAAGTTCTTATCATATTTGTAATTCATTGCAGGGGTTGTAGGTCAGTAGAAGATTCAAGCAAGGCAAAAGATTTTTGAACGTTGGAGATGAAAGATCA
The DNA here is from genome assembly GCA_006176705.1 of Cocos nucifera. Lineage (NCBI taxonomy): Eukaryota > Viridiplantae > Streptophyta > Magnoliopsida > Arecales > Arecaceae > Cocos > Cocos nucifera. The sequence goes on from QRFJ01001135.1 coordinate 55,224, forward strand.
GTTCTAGTTCTAGCTTTAAGAATTTTAAAACTTGTATTTGAATCTCATACCATTGTTCTTAGTGATTGTCATTTATGTCCTAGTTTCTTTTTAAATATCATTTCTATAGGCCTTTTGGCCATGAACAATTAATAAAAAAACAAGTTTGTAATGCCATTGTGAATGGTGTTACTGCTTTCTATTGATAATTGAACAATGGTGTATATATGTTATCACAACCTATTAATGTAGTTCATTCAACTAGCAAACATCCCAGATTAGATAATGTGATAGATATCTACTTATGGCACTGTAAGCTAGGTCATATAAATAAGAATAGGATAAGCAGGTTGGCTCAAGAGGGTATCCTCAAACTTAGTGATTATGAATTACTTCCAATCTATGAATCCTGTCTTCTTGATAAAATGACCAAGTCACCTTTTATTGAAAAAGGTGAGAGAGCAACTGAGCTCTTAGGTCTAGTACATACTGATGTATGTGGACCAATGACCATAAGTGCTAGAGGTGGATATGTCTACTTCATCACTTTCATAGATGATCTATCCAGATATGGATATGTCTATTTGATGAAACATAAGTTGGATTCTTTTAAAATATTCAAACAATTCCGAAGTGAAGTAGAAAAATAAACTGAAAAGAGTATTAAAACTCTTCAGTGTGACCAAGAAGAAAAATACCTTTCTGATGAGTTTCTCACATACCTAGAAGAGAATGGGATTCTCTCCTAATGGACTCCTTCAGGAACACCATAGCATAATGGTGTATCTGAAAGGAGGAATCAGACTCTATTAGACATGGTCCAATCCATGAGGGGTTTCACCAGCTTGCCGATATCCCTCTAGGGATATACACTCGAATTGGCTTGCTATCTTTTAAATATGATTCCAAGTAAATCTATGGTTAAAACTCCATATAAGATATAGACAGGACGTAAGCTAGCACCTTCATACCTTAGAGTCTGGGGGTGCCCGGCTTATATCAAACGGTTAATTACAGATAAACTTAGATCTAAGTCTGATAAGTATGCATTTATAGGGTACCCAAAAAATATCAAAGAATACTATTTCTACTATGCTGATGAACAAAAGGTATTCGTCAGGCTTAGGGTAATCTTTTTGGAAAAGGAGTTCCTTAGTGAAGAAACTATTATCTCTAAGATTGAACTTGATGAAGTTTAATAGGTAAAAAATCTGATACAGAATGCTGAATCTGAGTCGGATTTGATCAGATCAGATCCGAATCCTAGTGAAACCGCACCATTAAGATGATCTGGTAGAGTACTGCACCATTTGGATAGATACTATAAGTTCTTGATACAGGATGGTGATCCCATCGAACTCAATGAGAATAATGAGGATCTGATCACTTTCATGGATGCTATGCATGTTAGATGTGTGCCCTAGAAGCCAGATTGGCTATCACTTATAATACACTTTTAAAGATAATTTTATAATTTTGACTATAAATTAATAAATGAATTATTTTTTATCAGAGTGTGTATTTAAAAGTGTCTGTGATGCATCCTTTGAGTTAATGGTAATGATAATTCATATTTTCAAGAGTTGAAAATTTAAGACATGAATTTTCATAATTAACTCATAAACTGCTTCCAACCGTAGGATCATCATGAGGATGATGATCGATCTAGAAGATTGGTGTGTGATTGCTTTCTTAGGATAGACGTATCTTGAGTCTATGGTATGAAGATACTGAAGTGAGAGTATAGGTACTCATTAGAGAATGAGGGTACTGAGCATGAACACCTTGAGTAGTCATAAGAAAGTCTATCTTCTCATCGATGACTGACTCGATGCTGTAGTGGTGTGTCTAGATCTTTGACCTAAGGTGCATCAGTAGTTTACCTTGAGGGTGTTATAGTTTGACTATACCATAACTCGATCTTCCAGTCATTCAAAATTCTGAGGTGTATGTTGGCTATAGCATGTTCATTGTAGGAATTGGATTGCACCAATAGGAGATCTATCTACCTCGGTAGATGTGGAGTAGCCCTATGATAATCATGAGATTGAGTCCATAAGTTCATGGTCATGGCAGAATGAAGATGATAGAAAGAGTTTTTATTAGGATTTCACATTAGACTCGAATCAAATGATTAATTCATATGATGGATATTGGGTTTGACGAGTTCACCTTAATCCTAATCTTATTAGGGCTCAAGATAGAAGAACCCAATCACATAGGTAATTATACCGAGATGTTCACTTTCAATTTTAATGGATTGCCACCACATACTACTAGATATCACTGGTGGATTTTGGAAGCAATTAGTGTGATTTTGATGATCAATCATTTTAATTGTATGAATCAGAAAAGTTCTGATCCATTGAAAGGTGTTTCGATGATGTCGATGATTGAGATCGCGACATATCTCATTACCATATAGAATTGAACCAAACTGGATCACACAAATAAGGGTTTAGATTTGGATGTCATCAATTGAGCTAAGCCAATTTGATTGATTTGGATTAGATCCAATCAGGTTCAAGGTAATCGTGCTAGCACATGATTGAGCCTGACTTTCTTCTTCTGAAATCTTTCTGATTCATCGCAACTGAGTCAAATTTGATTTAACTCATTCTTGTATTTAGAATGGGTTTATTTTTATCTGACTGGAATATGTCCAGGTTAGATTAATTATAGAAATTAAATCTATTCATGGTCAAATTGGACTAGGGTCAAAAGTTGACCTGTATGAGAGAATTGAGGGTCACCTAATCAAATACTTCTAAAAAATTCTATAGAAATTATTTTGATTTTATTTTTGGATATGTGATAGAGAATGAGATATGAATTGGATGTACCAAATTTCATGATTTTTGGAGGTATCTAGACTGAGTTATGATAGAGTTTTATTTGGATCAAACTCTTGGGGGAAGAGTCCTAGGCACAGTGGACTCTTCCTTATCCACTCATGCTGACATCTTTTTGGATCATTTTTGGAGAAAAAAAATAGATGAGATCTGATGGTTTTTCATGGAGAATAAGTTATGTAGTCCTAATGATAAATTAAAAAAGTTATTTTGGTCAAAAGGGACTCTAAGTAGGCATTAGACATAAAAGCCTTTCTCACGTCAAAGTACATTAAACATAAGAAATAATTTTTCACACCCAAAGTCTACAATCCATGAGATCCCACACCCCTTATATCCTCTCTCTTCTTCTCTTCTACGAGCCTAAAAAGTTAGGCCCAAATCTAAGTGGAAGAACTAATGTTTTTGGCACAATATTTAGGATCTACACGACGGTGTTCGTGTGACAGATGGGCTGCCTTCAGTAATAGTTTTGAAGGTTCTCTGGATTAGATCCAGATCTAATTTTTAGAAAAAAAGTTTATGAGAAGTAGATGTTCAGATCTGACCCAGGTGCATACTAGTAGAGGCCAGGCGCGTGCGTGGCTCCTTCCAGAACCTTAGGAATCAATAGGATTATTGCAGGATAATTAGATTATCCAATTAGGTACTTTAAATTAAATCTAATTTATTTTTAATTTTTAATTTTTAATATCATATCACCATGACTAAATCTAAGAACTCTTATATCTAATTAGATTATTTAAGAATTTTTAGAAAAATCTTTCTCATATCTGATCATATCTGCACGATCCTACGGCGGAAAATAGCATTTTTTCTTCAATTGATATCAGAGTTATGTTAGCATTTCTTCAGATCTACCTTAAATTTGATTTTATTTTTATTTATTATCTAATATTAAAAGATTTTAGATATCACATCAGATGTGATTAGATCTAAAATTAGAAAATTAAAAATTAAATAATTTAGATCTAATATGTTTGAGATGCATGACTAGAGTAGGTATAGAATAGTTCTTTGTGTAGTCTAGTATGATCATGTATTTAATTTGATTAAATATAATTTTAGATCTATTTAATTTTTATTTTTCTAATATTATAATTATTGTAATCATATCTAAAAATAGAAAATAAAGTTTTAAATTTTTGATTTATTCATGTGTGATATGAAAGATGCATGCTTAGACTAGTCATAGAATAATTCTATAAGATGTCTAGAATAGTTTTAATTTTGATATGTTCAAATTTAAAATTTTATTTTTTAGATTTAATATGTGATGTTTCAGATCTGAAAGTATGCATATTGATGATACATGAGATTTATGCAAGACATGTATTAGTTAGATCTTTTTATATGTAATATATGATCTAACTAGTTTTGTAGTAAAAAATAATATTTTTGATTAAGAAATTTTCCATAGCCGTCTGGTCATAAGAATAAAGTAAGATTTAAAGGTCCTCTCCTTCCATTCAATCGGATATTCTTATGGCGTGTAGGGGTGCTGCACGTTCGTTCTTAATAAAAAGTCAGAACTTATTTTTCTGTAAAATTCTAGATCCTGAAATCCTAGGATTTCTATTACATGTTTTGTTCATGAATCCAAAACTTAATTAAGAATTAAGATTATGAAATTAATTAGATCTAAAATTATGAATTTTTAGATCTAAGATATATTCAAAAAATTAGGTTCAGACTTGGGTTGCTTAATTAGGTCTAGCGGTTGATCAAATTAAATCAAGAGTTGGTTAGGTGGGATCAATGAAAGCTTAGATTTAACCAACCTAATAGGATTAAGTCTAGGTCAAGATCAAATTACATTGAGATGTGACTCAATCAAATCAAGACCTAATTTAGCTCCGCGGTTTGAGCCTGGATTGTAGGCTAACCCAATTAGTTCTAATTCGATAATTTGGTATCTAAGATATATTTGGCAGATACGATTGACTAGTTTTTAATTGAGAGCTACTCAACCTGAATGTGTTCTTATCGAGTTAATGGCATATTCCTTCCACTGGTCTCACTTATCTGTTCATTTATGTCGATCTATTTCTATTTTGAGGTGGCTAACAATTCGAGCCAACCCATGCCATTAGGTTAGTCATAATTGTTATGACTAAGTCAAGTCAAGTTTAAAGAGACCTAAATTAAATCTCTCTAAAAAAATATTAAGTCTAAGATCTTCCACCATTGTAGATGTGCGAGCCTTTTTCGAGATTGATTGTTCTCAGTTGGATATAGTGGTTCAGTTGCATCAGAAAGATGCAACCAAGTCTATTAGGCATTGGATTCTATGGGTTGGAGGATGGGTTGGGCTCAATATTTTAGATATGGTAAGGAACCCTTCAGAAATTCAATCTGTGCAAATGATGAGTCTGACTTAACTAAAGAGTGGATTAATATTTTGGACACGGTGAGATTCATAAATTAGAGATCAAGTTTGGGTGCACCATGATTAGAGAATCATTGGACAAAAGTTATCCACTCATTGGTTGACCCATCATCAATAACTGTTAGGTGTGATGGTGAGTCGGTTGGTGGGATCACACCATCCACTAGAAATCTATAATCATGAAGATTTTTGCATCTCTACCAAGAAAGTGTAGGAATTCGAGTAAATAGTAAGAGCCTAATTTATTTAAAAATAAAATTTTTAAATAAATTATTTAAGTCTAAATATAAAATCTAACTAAAAATTTTGACTTTCTACAGAAAAATATCTGCGTCCAACCCAGTAGACCATATCTTAACACCCATAGATAGATCGGATCGAACTATAAGGATTAGCTCTAAAACTTCAAAATTATTTTGGGTTTTGAGAAGTTGACTCATGTGTTGGAATAGGATCCTCCCATCTTACCAGTCTATCCATCCATCAATCAGAGAGCGTCTCTCAAGAAGTTGATGGATGAGTATAACAAAGCTAGGTATTATATGTTGGACTCGATGTCTGATGACCTCCAGTGCCAACATGAAGATATTAAGACTAGCCACCAAATGTTGGTTCACCTGCAAGAGTTGTTTGGTGAATAGAGTCGCACAGCCAAATATCAAGTCACTAAAAGACTTTTTAAGGCTTAAATGCGTAATGGACAGTCAGTCCAAAATCATTATCTTATGATGATCAAGCACTTATAAGAGCTTGAGAAGCTCAGTATCAAGTTAGATCAGGATCTGCAGACTGACATAATTCTGCAATCCTTGACTGATGCGTATGGGCAATTCATCATAAACTTCCATATACATAAACTTTGCTTCCTGCATGAGCCTCTTGTGGTTGGGCTTAGAATACCTTGGTTGAGCTCATGAATATGTTGGTTACTACTGAGCTTTCTATGAAAAGTTCTAGAGACTTAGTACCTACTATGAAGCAAACCTTTTTTAAAAGAAAGTCTTTTAGAGAGAAGAAGAAGTTCGCAAAGAAGTAGAAGGTGAATGGTGAGAAGAAGAAGAAGGCAAAGTCGAAGAAGAAGGCCACTGACAAAGAAAATATTTCAATTGCAACATTGACGGCCATTGAAAATGGAACTACCCTCTTTACCTGGCCAGCCTGAAGAACAAGAAGGAGGCAGGTCCTTCTGGAGGCATGCTCATTATAGAATCTAATCTTATGATTTCTTTTGCATCTAGTTGGATGTTTTACTCTGGTTCTAGTGCTCACATGTGCACTTCGATGCAGGGTCTTGAGGTTAGCAGGAGGCTGAGGGATGGTGAAATTATCCTACACATCAGAAACGGAGAAAGAATTATTGCTGTGGCCTTGGGAACCTACCCTCTGCGATTACCTTCAGGTTTAAACTTAGTACTTAGGGACTATTTTTATGTGCCTACAACAAGCAGAAATTTGATTTATATTTCATGTTTAGCACAGGAAGGCTCTGTAATTAGTTTTCTTAAGGACCATTATAATATTCTTTATGAAAAAAATAAAATTGCAAGTGGTTTCCTTGTAAATGATCTCTATCAGTTATATATTGATGTTTCTATTTTTAATATTGAGAAAAATATGAATGCCACAGGATCAAAGTGACCTAGGGATAGTTTAAATGATAGGTATCTTTGGCACCTTAGGTTAGGTCATATAGCTGAAGATAGGGTTAACAAATTGGAAAAATCTGGGCTATTTAGTCCATTGACTTCCAAGTCATATCCGATTTGTGAATCATGCCTTCATGGCAAAATGACCAAGCTTCCTTTTGTAGGACATGGGGAAAGGGCCACAGACCTACTTGCCCTAGTACATACTGATGTATGCGGCCCATTTGATGTGCCAGCTAGAGACAATTATGTCTACTTCATCATCTTTATTGATGATCTATCTCGATATGGATATGTGTATTTGATGCGACATAAGTTCTGAAGCCTTTGAAAAGTTCAAGAAATTCAGATTTGAAGTAGAAAAATAAATAAAAAAACTCATTAAAATTCTTTAATCAGATCGAGAAGGCAAATATCTTAGTTGAAAATTCCTAGACTATCTTAAGGAATAATGGCATAGTCTTTCAATGGACTCCACCTGAAATGCCTCAACTTCAATGGGATTTCGGAATGGAGAAATCAGACCCTATTAGATATAGTTCGATCCATGATGAGTTTCACGGATCTTCCTGAGTTTCTTTGAAAACATAGTCTGATGATCGCTATATATTCTACTGAATAAGGGTTCCATCTAAAACTCATTTCCTACCATACCTATATGAGATATGGCATGGTAAGAAATCAAGTCTAAGTCATCTCAGAATTTAGGATTATCCAATCTCATGTTAAGAGAGAACAGACGGACAAATTAGAGTCTAGGTCCTTTAGAGCTCAATTTATTGGATATCCTAAAGAGTCATTAGGATATTTTTTCTACCTTTCGGAAGATCACAATATGCTATGAGTCAATATTTCATCTTTCTTGAAAAATAGTTTATTCAAGATAATGGCATTGGAAAGATAGATTAGGCTCGAGGAGAAAGTCTTCGATGAGAAACGAGCTAAAGGAACCTATGAAATCCAATTCAGATTGAGCCAAGTCCAATCACTACCTCCTCCTACCTCGTAAGATCAGAAAGAATTTTTTCGTCCTCCTGAAAGGATACTTAAGGTACTATTTTAGAGGATGTAGAGAAAATATTTCCTCATAGAAAATGGGATTCATGGTGATGATCCCAAAACCTATGATGAGGTGATATCAAAAATCGACTCCAAGAAATAGTTAGAGGGAATGAAGTTAGAGATTGACTCAATGGGCTCGAACCAAGTTTGGACCTTAGTAGATCAACCTAAAGGTATAGTACCTATTGGGTGTAAATGGATCTTCAAGAGAAAGATAGGTGCCGATGGAAATGTAGAGACATTCAAAGCAAGGCTCGTAGCAAAAGAATATAGTCAGCATGAAGGCATTGACTATTAGGATACTTTTTCATCAGTTACCATACTCAAATCCATCCGCACATTGCTTGCTGTTGCAGCCTATTTCAATTATGAAATTTGGCAGATGGACGTGAAAATGGTATTCTTAAATGAATATCTTGAGGAAGATATCTATATAGAACAGTCACTAGATTTTACATCAGCAATACTGATCATAAAGTTTGCAAGCTACAGAGGTCCATATATGAAATTAAGCAAGCATCTTCGAGCTGGAATGCTCATTTAAATGATGTGATCAAATCGTTTGGATTCATTAAGAATGAATAGGAGTCCTATGCTTTTCAAAAAGGTCAGTAGGAGTGTTGTTGTCTTTCTCATACTATACGTGGATGACATTCTTTTAATTGAGAATGATATTCTCATATTGACCACAGTCAAAATGTGGTTGTCTAAAGAATTTTCCATGAAAGATCTAGATGAGACATCCTTTATTCTAGGAAATATGGTCTATAGAGAGAGACTAAATAGGATGCTGGGTCTCTCATAGAAGATGTACATAAAGGAGGTGCTAAAGTTGTTTAGCATGGAAAACTCCAAGAGGAGATTGGTACCCTTCAAACATAGCAGTAATCTCTCCAAGAAGATGTGTCCCCACATGCTCGAAGAGATTGAACGCATGACCAAGATCCCTTATGCTTCAGTAATACAAAGCCTCATATATGCCATGCTATAGACAACCTGATTGCCCATGCTGTGAGTGTCACGAGCAGGTATCGATCGAATCCAGGTGAAGAGCACTGGACTTCTATGAAATATATCCTTAAGTACTTAAAAAGGACTAAGGATATATTTCTAGTCTTTGGTAATGGAGAACTTTAGGTCTAGGGGTATACAGACTCAAATTTTATATCCGATATAGATGATCAAAAGTCGACATTTGGAAGTCTATTTGTGTACAATGGTGGTACTGTCAACTGAAAGAGTTTTAAGCAGACTGTAATAGCAAATTCCACCATGGAAGCAGAGTACATCACTACGTCAAAAGCTACAAAGGAGGCATTCTAGTACAAGAAGTTCATCATAGAGCTTAGAGTGATGCCATCAGACGCCATCTCTCTGTACTGCAACAATAATGGCACCATAGCCCTAACTAAGGAGCCGAGGTCTCACCAAAAATCTAAGCACATCGAGCGACGATGCCTCCTCATCCGTGATTACATCGAGGAGGGATATGTGGAGGTCAAGAGAGTCAACACTGCAGATAATGCGGTTGACCCCTCTGATAAAGCCATTGAGCCAGCAGGAGATCAGAGCCCACCTTGAGAAGATGGAACTTAGATTTGTAGTCAATTGGCTTTAGGTCAAGTGGGAGTTTGTTAGATATGTGCCCTAGAAGCCAGATTGGTTGTCACTTATAATATACTTCTAATGGCAATTTTATAATTTTAACTATAAATTAATAAATAAATTATTTTCTATCATAGTGTGTATTTAAAAGTATCTATGATACATCCTTTATGTTAATGGTAATGACAATTCATATTTTCAAGAATTGAATATTTAAGACATGAGTTTTCATAATTAGCTCATAAATTGCTTCTGACCGTAGAATCATCATGAGGATAGTGATCGATCTAGAAGGTTGGTGTACGATCTTTTTCATAGGATAGATGTATCTTGAGTCTATGGTGTAGAGACACCAGAGCGAGAGTACAAGTACTCATTAGAGAATGAGGGCACTGAGCGTGATCACCTCGAGTAGTCATAAGAAAGTCTACCTTCTCATCGATGACTGACTCGATGCTGTAGTAGTGTGTCTAGTTCTTTGATCTAAGGTGCATCAGTAGTTCACCTTGAGAGTGTTATAGTTTGACTACATAATAACTCAATCTCCTAACCATTCGGAACCCTGAGGTGTATGTTGGCTATAGCATATTCATTGTAGGAATTGGATTGCACCAATTGGGGATCTATCTACCTCGGTAGATGAGAAGTATCCCTATGATAATCATGAGATTGAGTCCATAAGCCCATGGCATGGTAGAGTGAGGATGATAGAAAGAGTTTCTATTAGGGTTTCATATTGGACTCGAATCGAATGATGAATTCATATGATGGACATTGGGTTTGACGAGTTCACCTTAACCCTAATCTTATCGAGTCTCAAGATAGAAGAATCCAATCACATAGGTAACTATACCAAGAGATTTGCTTTCAGTTCTGAGGGATTGCCACCATATACTGCTAGGTGTCATTGGTGGATTTTAGGAGCAATTAGTATGATTTTGATGATCAATCATTCTAATTGTATGAATCAAAAAAATTCTGGTCCATCAAAAGTTGTTTCGATGATGTCGATGATGGAGATCGTGATGTGTCTCATTATCATATGGAATTGAATCTAACTGGATCACATAAATAAAGGTTTAGGTCTAGATGTCATCAATTGATCTAAGTCAGTTTGATTGATTTAGATTAGATCCAATCAGGTTCAAGGTAATTGTGCTAGCACATGATTGAGCCTGACTTTCTCCTTCTGAAATCTTTATGATTCATCATAACCGAGTCAAATTTGATTTGACTCATTCTTATATTTAGAATAGGTTTATTTTTATCTAACTGAAATAAGTCTATGTCAGATTAATTATAGAAATTAAATCCATTCATAGTCAAATTGGACTAGGGTCAAAAGTTGATATGTTTGAGAGAGTTGAGGGTCACCTGATCAGATGTTTTTATAAAATTCTTTTGAAATTATTTTGATCTAGTTTTTGGATATGTGATAGATGATGAGATATGAATTGGGTGTACAAAATTTTGTAATTTTTGAAGGTGTCTAGACTGAGTTATGATTCAGTTTGATTTGGATCAAACACTTAAGGAAAGAGTCCTAGGCGTAGTGGACTCTTCCATATCTACTCATGCCGACACCTTTTTGAATCATTCATGGCAAAAAATAATAGATGAGATATGATGGTTTTTTATTGAGAATAAGTCCTAGAGTCCATATGATAAAATACATAAGTTTTTTTGGTCAAAAGGGACTCTAAGTAGGCGTTGGACAAAAAAGCCTTTCTCACTTCAAAGTGCATTCAATGCAAGAAATAATTTTTCATGCCCAAAGTCTACCATCCCGGATACCCCACACCCACTCTATCCTTTCTCTTCTTCTCTTCAATAAGCCTAAAAAGTTAGGCGCAAATATGAGAGGAAGGTCCAAGGTTTTTGGCATAATATTCAGGATCTATGCGACGGTGTTTGTGTGACGAATGGGCTGCCTTCAGAAATAGTTTTGAAGGTTCTTCAGATTAGATCTAGATCTAATTTTTGGAGAAAAGGTTCATGAGGAGAAGATGTTCAAATCTTGCCCAAATGGATATTGGTAGAGGCTAGGTGCATGCATGGCTCCTTCCAGAACCTCAGGAATCAATAGGATCATCGTAGAATAATTAGATAACCCAATGAGGTACTTTAAGTTAAATCTAATTTATTTTTAATTTTTAATTTTTAAAATTAGATCATCATGATTCGATCTAAGAACTTTTAGATCTGATTAGATTATTTAGAAATTTTTTTCCTCGGATTTGATCAGATCTACATGATCTTACGGCAAAAAATAGTGTTTTTCCTTTAATGCAGAGATCCGACTCTAAGAAATGGCTAGAAGCCTTGAGATCCAAAATGGATTCCATGAAGGTCAATGATGTATGGATATTAGTTGACCCATCTGAAGGGATTAAATCCATTGGGTGTAAATAGGTATTCAAAAGAAAAAGAGATGCAGACGGAAAGGTGGAGGCCTATAAAGCCCATTTGGTTGCCAAGAGGTATCATCAACTTTATGGAGAGCTGACCGAATAGGTGTATATGATACAACCTGAGGGATTCATATTCACAGATGAGTCTAAGGTGTGCAGGCTTCAGAGATCCATTTATGGATTGAAGCAAGCATCTCGGAGTTGGAACATGCATTTTGATAAAGTGATCAAAATGTATGGCTTCACTAAGAATGGAGAAGAATCCTGCATTTATAAATGGACAAATGGTCCAGCAGTGGTATTTCTTATTTTGTACATGGATGACATTCTCTTAATCGAAAATAAAATCTCCGCACTATAGGAAATAAAAATCTGATTGTCATCATAGTTCTCCATGAAGGACATGGGTGAAGCATCCTACAACCTTGGGATAAAGATCTATAGGGATAAATCTAAAAGGATGCTTGGTATATCCCAGTCCACGTACATAGAAACTATGCTGAAGAGGTTCAGTATGGAGAATTCCAAAAAGATCTATCTCCCGATAGGTCAAGGAATTTCACTCTCTAAGAAGGATTATCCGACAACTCCTGAAGAGAGAGAGAGCGTATGAGTAGAATCCCATATGCTTCGATAGTAGGGTCTATCATGTATGCAATGATATATATAAGACCAGACGTGGCATACTCACTAGGAGTAGTGAGTAGATATCAGTCTAACCCTGAAAAAAATCACTAGAAGGTGGTTAAAACCATCCTTAAGTATTTGAGAAATACTAAGGACCAATGGTTGGTTTATGGTAAGTCAGATCTGAATTTGGTTGGGTTTATAGACTCTAGCTTTTAATCTGACCATGATGACAGCAAAAGTATGTTGGGATATATCCTTACTCTAAATAGTGGCGCCATCTACTAGACAAGTTTCAAGCAGCATATAGTGGTAGACTCTATTTACAAAGCAGAGTACATGGTTGCATCAGATGCAGCAAAAGAAGCTATATGGCTGAGGAAGTTCATCACCGAGCTCGAAGTAGCACCCTCCATTGATGGTCCAGTCAAGCTCTACTATGACAGCACTGGTGCCATAGCTCAAGCAAAAAAAATTGAAGGCACACTAGCAGACAAAGCACATTCTGCGTTGGTTCCATCTGGTTCGGAAGATCATGGATTGTCGTGACGTCGACCTTCAGAAGATCGATGAAAAGGAGAATCTAGCCAACCCCTTCACTAAAGCCCTAACAATCAAGAAGTTCAACAATCATAAGTTGAAGATGGGTATTAGATACTGTGCCGAGTGGCTTTAGGACAAGTGGGAGTTATTGGAAATTGTGTCCCAAAAGCCAATCGTTAGCCTATTAACGGTTGAACTACTTTATATATGTAATTGATCATTGATAAATAAAATACTTTGGCATGTTTTACATCACAAGTCTTCATCATTTAACGAACTTCATTTTTGTGATGAAGTTCTTAGGACTATTTGGTTTTGGTAAAGAGAGGACTTATCGATTAGTCCTTAAATCAATTCACGATCAAATGATAGGCTGTTAAATAGGATAACAGCATCTTTCGAGCATAGATCACTATATGCCATATAGGTTGGTTGTCCTCTTAACCAATGAGTGTGGAGACACTAGTATGGCATATAGATGAGATGTATGGGTACATCATCATTGAACGTGACCAACTCCAGAGCATTTTACTATCGAGGATGTCTTTGTGGGATATAGGTATAAGTGTTCCTTAGACCTGAGATCACTTCAGTGACTTGCAAGCAACTCACTATGCTTTGGTACTGGACTAACTAAATTTATAATTTAGTAATGGAAGGCTTCTGGGCATAGTCAAGAAATTGAAATGTTGGTGTGTGATCAAGATGGAATTGACCACTCTAAGAGTTAGAGAAGAATATATCACTATATTTCAATATAGCAAAATCTTGGCCACGGTAATCCGTCAGATGGATTTGATATTTTGAAATATAATGTGGACAATCTTATCAGAGTTGACAGTTGAACTCTGAGGTGTCATGTGAGTATTTTGGTGAAGGGGATGAATTATATGAAAACTATATCCACATGGGTTTTAAGAATGATGTTCTACACATTCGACCTATCCGACTGTTGGGTATCATTGCTAGATGGTCACTTCGATTGGTATAAAAATTTATTCCTTTGCTACCTACCTAGGTTCGAACCTATAAGATTGTTGGAAATTATGTCCCAAAGCTAATCGTCAGTCTGTTGACGGTTAAGCTATTTTGTAATTATAATTAATTTATTAATTAATAAAAATATTTTGGTATCTTTTTTGTCAAAAGTTTACATCTTCTGATGAACTTCATTATTGTGATGAAGTCCTTAGGACTGTTTATTTTTGATAATGAGAGGATTTATCGATTAGTCCTTAAATTTGTTCACGACCAACTGATAGACAATTAATTAGGGCAATAGTGTCTATCGAGCATAGCTCGCTATATGCCATATAGATTGGTTGTCCTCCTAATCAAGAAGTATGGAGACACTGGTATGGCATACAGGTAAGATGTATGGCTACATCGCCATTGAACGTCACCAACTCTAGAGCATTCTACTATCGAAAATATCTTTGATGGGATATAGGTAAAAGTATCCTTTAGATTTGAGATCGCCTCAGTGACTTGCAAGCAACTCACTATGCTTTGGTATTCAACTAACTAAATTTCTAATTCAGTAATGGAAGGCTTTTGGGCACAGTCAAGTAATTACGAAGTTGGAGTGTGATCAAGATGGAATTGACCACTCCAAGAGTTGGAGAAGAATGTATCACTATATTTCAATATAGCAAAACCTTGGCCAGGGTAATCAAGCAGATGGATTTGATATTTTGAAATACAATGTGGACAACCTAATCAGAGTTGACAGTTGAACTCTGAGATGTCCTACAAGCATTATGGTCAAGGGGATGAATTATATGGAAACTATATCCGCATGGGTTCTAAGAATGGTGTTCTACACCTTTGACCTATTCGACCATCGAGTATCATTGCTAGATGGTCACTTCGATTGATATAGAAATTTATTACTGTACTATCAACTTATGTTTAGACCTATGAGGTCAAACACATTAGAGCTTCACTCTGATCGGATGGTTAATCAATGATTAAGAATCGTTCTAGGGTTAAACAATCAATATGATTGATGTTTAACCTACTCCAAGTGTTGCAGGTGGATCGATTAGCAATTGAATTGCTAATTAGCTTAATTTGATTAAGCTAAAAGGCTGAGATTAAGTCTTATTAAATATAATTTAATTAGATTTTGTTTGGGCTTAATTGGATCAAGTTCAATTGGTTTATTGGATAAGCTAAGTGCAAGCAAGAACTAGTCCTAGTCTAACTAGGACTCGGATTAACCCAATTTTCTAATTTGATTAAAAAATAAATTAAAATTTAATTTAATTTAATCTAATTTAATTAATTTCTTAAATAGGTTATGATCTTATTTAATTTGGTTGGTTTAATCTTGATTTTATTTGATTAAAAGATCTTGTTTGACCAAGTCAAAATAGGAGTCCTAGTGTGACTAGGACTCCCTATCACTTGCACCACTTAATCCTTACGCCCCGTGCCCTTTTTATTTTATTTATTACATAAAAATTCTCCACTCCCATGGCTTCTCATGCTCTCTTTCTCTCCTGCTTTTTTCATAAGGTAATTTGTTGGAAGACCAAGTCAAAAGAGGAGTTAGTTTTGCTTAGGATTCTATGAGATAGAATCCTTGTTGACCAAAACACCTTCCCTTGAGTACCACCCCCTCTTTTAATTAATTCTTCTCTTATTCCATAAAAATAATCTTCTTTTTTGTGCACCCTCTCTTGCTGGTCCATGCCAATAATTTTGGAGGAGGCACCCTAGAGTTGGGCACCCCAATAACTTTCCATGTTTGGATATTCCTAGTCTAAGATTTTGATCTAACTTGAACTCTTCTTTTTCTCTATTTATTGGATGAATTTTATTCTGATTTTTTTGTAGAATATAGAGACTTGGGGAAGGTTTGGGGTGTGCAAAAATCAAAGGAAGAGAGTCGTTGAGCATGGGGGTTCCATAGGCACCAAACTAGGTGTCTAGGTGAGACAAAAGAGAAGAAGAAGAAGAGAGTCTTCTTCTAGGGCTGTTTTATTTTCAATCTCTCCTCCTTTTTTTCAATTTTTTCTGAGAGAATCTCAGATCCCTAAACTCTCATCTTTTTTCTCATATTTTGGTGAGTCTAAATTTCAAAAAAGGGAGCATCGGATCAACTATCGAAGAAGGATTAGCATAGTACTAGCATGCTGTACTGATTTCCTGCATCGAACTTCAGATCAAAGATTGTAGGCTCGTATGGACGAAACTTATAGGCCGGATGCATGTGCAGCTTATGACTTTATACTCAAGCTTGGATCAGTAAGTTAGAATATCTAACTTGCTCAGGTAATAGATCTGACCTATTAACTTTATACCTGCATTTGATATAGTGTAGATCTAGATTGATTTGATCAACCTTTTACTTTCTTATTTGATTATAATATTTTATTTAATATCATACCTTGATCATGTAATAAATTTAAGATTTAGATATTTAGATATTTATTTAAATAAATATTTAATTTATTTAAATCTTTTACTATGAGATCTTAAAATAGTTTTCAAGATCTACCTATAAAATCTTAGATCTGGTTCCTACAATTGGTATCGGAGCAAGATTGTTATTACATGATTTTTATATATATTTAGATTATTTTTTAGATTAGATATAATTTATTATCTAATTATTAAATTTAAAATTTTAAAAAAATTTAGATCTCATGAATTGCCATAAGGTTGTCCTACTATAAAGTTTACCCCTTATAATGAATAGGTTATCCTAGTTCGTGATGATCTGACTCTAATCATAAATTTATTAAATTTAATCTAATTTTATTTATAATTTAATAGATTTAAAATAGTTTTAAATCTAAAAATAAAATATTTTAGATTACATGGACTGCCATAAGGTTGTCCTACTGTAAGGTTTACCCCTTACAATGAATAGGTTGTCCTAGTGCGTGCTGATCTAAAATATTGATCATAAAATTTTAAATTAGATCTAAAAAATTTTATGATCTGATTAAAAATATTTTAATCTACTTTTAATCTTCATAAATATGTTATATTTAATCTAGAAAGATTTATGATTGATTATTATTAAAACTATTTTAATTAGATAAACCTGTTTAGATTAGATCTAAAGTAGATTCATATTTATGTTACTTGTATATTGGTTATGAATCAAACATGTAATTTGGTTGATAAAATCATATTATAATAATATTTTATAAATATAAAAATTATTTTTAAAAAGCCAAATCCCAACCCTCAGCCCAAAACTTAATTAAGAATTAAGAAGTTGTTTGATTAGGTTCTAGTATTGTAAATTGAAGATCCTATGACACGAATCATAACACATTGGGTTAATGGGTTAGTAAGGATTAGGTCCGTTAATTGGGTTAGACCTAGCATTAGATTAAAGAATGGACTTAATTAGAGAATTGACTAAATCTAATCAATTATTGTCTTAGAATAGGTCAAGGATTCTCTAGATCAATTGCAATAGTTGTAGTTGGTCAAGTCCATTTCTTTAAGAAGACCTAAGATGGACTTGATTCTTAGCTATGCAGTCTACCACAAGCTATTAGATTGATCTAATTGAAAGTAATTAAATCAGTTGGTGTCTAAGATAAATCAAACCAGTGGTTTTTAATTGGCAGCTTGCTTACCTGGCCATTTCTGATGGTGTCTAAGGCAAGCCTGGTAGATCCTTCCACTAATCGAACATACCTGACCTCTTGATGAGATTATGTTTTGATCAGATCGCTTAACTATTCGAGCTGACCCATGTCAGCTAGGTAAATCTGTTTGACTGATTTAGGTGCTCCTATACCAGCCTATTAATGGTCTCACTTAAGCTGACTTGGTGAAGTTAGTGGAAGGATCATGACAAGCTAGTTAATCTGACCTACTCACTTCTATAAATTAAATCCTCTAAAATTATTAGATCCCTAAAATGAAATAGTTATATTATAACTAGATCATAGCTTTCTGTTAAAGTGGATGATAATGAGTCCATCAGTTAGATAATCATTGGAGGTCCAAAGGCCTAGTGCTTATCAATTGATGGAATTATCATTCATTATATGATCTCTTGGATACATCTTTTTAAATGGTGGTTAGGTAGGCCAACCAAAGTTGGGCCGGATCATTCATTAGTCAGATGGGCTAAGTATGGTCATGTTAATGGTTGGACCTAACTAAATCCTTTTCTAAGAAGGTCAAAGCCAACTGATCAGGGCTTGGGAAAAAATTTAATTACTAAAAATTATTTGAAGAAATAATTGATTATGAACCTACTCTTAGATGTACATGGGTGGGCCAACCAAAGTTTGGCTCGTGTATAGTCTATGTGGATTCTAGTATCCACTAAGAAATTAGGGTAATTCCTCAAATTGGAGGTAGAGAGTACCAATTCGAATAAAATAGTAGGAGAAACCTTTTGATTAAAGTCCAAATCTTTTGGTTTAATAAATCAATTACTAATTAGATTTTAGTTTTTCTTTATGCAGACATTATTGGACAATGATAAGTTGGTGGGATCCAACTTCAGTAGCCGGTACCAAAAGTTAAAGATTGTCCAGGAGTATGAATGGATCCTATATGTGCTGATGGATCCTGCACCTAAGGAGCCAGCTGTCAATGCACGTGGAACAGTCAGAGACACTTATCGAAAGTGGCTCAATGACTGAAGCATGGTGCACTGCATTATTCTAACTATGATGAGCGATGAGTTCAGTCATAGGTTTGAGATAGCTTAGTCAAATAAAATGCTCCAAGTGTTGGAGAATTCTTTTGGCACACCCGATGATGTTGAGAGGCACAAGACTAGTTGCACCATCTTCAATGCCAGAATGTGGGACGGAGCCTCTGTCATCGATCATGTATTGTATATTATCGAGCTGATAGAGCACTTGAGCAAACTCGACTTTTTCTTGCATGAACAACTTGAGAATGATGCAATACTGAACTCACTGCCAAAGTCCTATCTCCCTTTCCTTACTCATTATAGAGTGATAAAGCCTGAAGTAAACTACCATGGCTTACTAGGGTTACATCAGAACTTTGAGAAGGATCACCAGCTCCATAAAGAGTTGGTGAACTTGGTGGGAGGTTCATCTTCTGATTCTCGACCCTTTAGGAAAGCGAAGAAGAACAAGAAGAAGAAAATAAAGAAGGTGCAAGTTTAGGCTGGGACATCAGTGCAGGGCTAGACCAGGAAGATCAAGCTCGATAAGAGTCAAGATGAATGCTTTTTTTGCAAGAAGCGAGGGCATTAGAAGAGGAACTATCCTCAGTACACTACCTCCCTGGATCTGAATAGGCAGAGAAAGAAGCAAGCTATTGCTGGGCAAGGTATTTATATGATAACTCCTTATAATTTTTCTATATATGATATTACTAACTAGGTATTGAATACTGGTAGCCCTTACCATATTTACAATTCATTGCAGGGGTTGTAGGTCAGTATAAGATTCGAGCAAGGCAAGAGATTCCTAAATATTGGAGATGGAAGATCAGTTCCAGTTCTAGCTTTAAAAATTTTGAAACTTGTATTTGAATCTCATACCATTGTTCTTAATGATTATCATTTTTGTCCTACTTTTCTTTTAAATATCATTTTTGTAGGCCTTTTGGCCATGAACAATTATAAAATTTTAATAAAGAAATGAGTTTGTAATGACATCGTGAATGGTGTTACTGCTTTCTGTGGACAATTGAATAATGGTGTATGTTATCACAACCTGTTAATGTAGTCTATTCTACTGGCAAGCATCCTAGATTAGATAGTGTATCAGATATCTACTTATGGTACTGTAAGCTAGGTCATATAAATAAGAACGTGATAAATAGGTTGACTCAAGAGAAAATCCTCGAAGTCAATGATTGTGAATCACTTCCAACCTGTGAGTCCTATCTTCTTTGTAAAATAACCAAGTCACCTTTTACTAGAAAAGGTGAGAGAGCCAATGAGCTCTTATGTCTAGTACATACTAATGTATATGGACCAATGTGCACAAGTGCTAGAGGTGAATATGTCTACTTCATGGCTTTTATAGATGATCTATCTAGATACGGATATATTTATCTGATGAAACATAAGTCAAATTCTTTTGAAATGTTCAAACGATTTCAAAGTAAAGTAGAAAAATAAACTGAGAAGAGTATTAAAACTCTTCGATCTAACCGAGGAGGAGAATATCTTTCTGATAAGTTTCTCACATATCTAAGAGAGAATGAAATTCTCTTCCAATAGAATCCTGGAATACCACAACATAATGGTGTCTGAAAGGAGGAATCAGACTTTGTTAGACATGCTCCGATCCATGATGTGATTTGTTTGCTTGCCGATATTCTTCTAGGGATATGCACTCAAATCGGCTTGTTACCTATTAAATACAATTTCAAGTAAGTCTATAGTTAAAACCCCATATGAGATATGGATAGGTTGTAAGCTAGCACATCACACCTTAGGGTTTGGTGGTGTCTGACTTTTGTCAAACGGTTAGTTATAGATAAACTTGGACCTTGGTCTGACAAGTGTACATTCATAGGATACCCAAAAGAGACCAAAGGATGCTATTTCTACCATGCTGATGAACAAAAGGTATTCATTAGTCTTGGGCAACCTTTTTGGAAAAGAACTTCCTTGGTGAAGAAATTGTTGCCTCTAAGGTTGAACTTGATGAAGTTCAATGGTAGAAAGTTCGACTTAGAATGTTGAACCTAAGTTGGATTTGATCAGATCAAATTCGAAGCCTAGTAAACCTACACCATTAAGGCGATCTGATGGAGTACCGCGCCATCTGGATAGATACTATGGATTCTTGGTCCAGGATGGTGATCCCATCGAATTTGATGAGAATGATGAGGATCCGATCACTTATATGGATGCGATGTAGAGACCCGACTTTGAGAAATGGCTAGAAGCCATGAGATCCAAAATGGATTCCATGAAGGTTAATGATGTATGGACATTTGTTGATCCACCTAAAGGGGTTAAATCCATTGGATGTAAATGGGTCTTCAAAAGAAAGAGGAGCATAGACGGAAAGGTGGAGACCTATAAAGTCCGTCTGGTTGCCAAAGGGTATCATCAATGTTATGGTATTGACTATGATGAGACGTTCTCCCCTATGGTAATGCTTAAGTCCATTCGGATCATGCTTGCCATCGCTGCCCATCTGGACTATGAGATCTGGTAGATGGATGTGAAGATAGCTTTCCTAAATGGAGAGCTGACCAAAGAGGTGCATATGATGCAACCTAAAGGGTTCATATCCATAGATGAGTCCAAGGTGTGCAAGCTTTAGAGATCCATTTATGGATTGAAGCAGACATCTTGGAGTTGGAACATACGTTTTGATAAAGTGATCAAAACGTATGGCTTCGTTAAGAACAAAGAAGAATCCTGCATTTACAAATGGGCAAATGGTCTAGCAGTGGTATTCGTTATTTTGTATATGGATGACATTCTCTTAATCGGAAATGATATCCCTGTACTATAAGAAATAAAAGTCTGGTTGTCATCACAGTTCTCCAAGAAGGACTTGGATAAAGCATCCTACATCCTAGGGATGAAGATCTTTAGGGATAGACCAAAAGGATGATTGGTATATCCCAATCCACGTACATAGAAACTATGCAGAAGAGGTCTACCATGGAGAATTCCAAAAAGGGCTATCTTCTAATAAGCTAAGGAATTTCTCTCTCTAAGAAGGATTGTCCGACAACTCCTGAAGAGAGAGAGTGTATGAGTAGAATTTCATATGCTTCAACAGTAGGGTCTATTATGTATGGAATGACATGTACGAGACTAGACGTGGCAAACTCACTAGGAGTGATAAGTAGATACCAGTCTGATCCTAAAGAAAATCACTGGAAGGTGGTTAAAACCATCCTTAGGTATTTAAGAAATACTAAGGACTAATGGTTGGTTTATGGTGAATCAGATCTGAAGCTTATGGGGTTTACAGACTCCAGCTTTTAATCTGATCATGATAACAGTAAAAGTGTATCAGGGTATATCTTTACTCTAAATGATTATGCCATCTACTGAAAAAGTTTCAAGCATCATATAGTAGTTGACTCTATTTTCGAAGTAGAGTACATGGCTGCATCAAATGCAGTAAAGAAAGTTGTGTGGCTAAGAAAGTTCATCACCGAGCTCGGAGTAGCATCCTTCATTGATGGTCTAGTCCTGCTCTAGTGTGACAGCACTGGTGCTATAGCTCAAGCAAAGGAACCGAAGACACACCAACAGGCAAATCACATTTTGCGCTGCTTTCATTTGGTCCATGAGATCGTGGATCGTGGTGATGTTGACCTTCAGAAGATCGACGAAAAGA
Source organism: Cocos nucifera (assembly GCA_006176705.1). Taxonomy (NCBI): domain Eukaryota; kingdom Viridiplantae; phylum Streptophyta; class Magnoliopsida; order Arecales; family Arecaceae; genus Cocos; species Cocos nucifera. The sequence continues at coordinate 77,622 of QRFJ01001135.1, forward strand.
AGAACCTAGCCAACCCCTTCACTAAAGCCCTAGCAATCAAGAAGTTCGACAACCATAAGTCGAAGATGGGTATTAGATACTATGCCGAGTGGCTTTAGGACAAGTAGGAGTTATTGGAAATTATGTCCCAAAGCCAATCATCAATCTGTTGATGGTTGAGCTATTTTGTAATTGTAATTGATATATTAATTAATAAAAATATTTTGGCATCCTTTTTAACATAAGTTTACATCTTCTAATTAACTCCATTATTGTAATGAAGTCCTTAGGACTGTTTTGTTTTGATAAAGAGAGGATTTATTGATTAGTCTTTAAATTTGTTCACAACCAAATGATAGGCTATTAATTATGACAACAGCATTTATCGAGCATAGATCGCTATATGCCATATAGGTTGGTTGTCCTCTTCACCAAGGAGTGTGGAGACACTGATATGGCATATAGGTGAGATGTATGAATACATTTTCATTGAACGTGACCAACTCCAGAGTATTCTGCTGTCGAGAATATCTTTGATGGGATATAGATATAAGTATCCCTTAGACCTGAGATCGCCTCAGTGACCTGCAAGCAACTCACTGTGCTTTGGTACCGGACTAACTGAATTTTTAATTTAGCAATGGAAGGCTTCTAGGCACCATCAAGTACTTGCAAAATCGAAGTGTGATCAAGATGGAATTGACCACTCCAATAGTTAGAGAAAAATGTATCACTGTATTTCAATATAGCAAAACCTTGGCCAGGGTAATCCATCATATGGGTTTGATATTTTGAAATACAATGTGGACAACCTTATCAAAGTTGACAATTGAACTCTGAGGTGCCCTATGAGCATTATGGTCAAGCGGATGAATTATATGAAAACTATATCCACATAGGTTCTAAGGATGGTGTTCTACACCTTCGATCTATCCGGTCGTCGGGTATCATTGCTAGATGGTCACTTTGATTGGTACAAAAATTTATTTTTGTACTATCAGCTTAGATTTGGACCTATGAGGTTACACATATTAGAGCTTATGATCGGATGGTTGATCAATGATTAAGAATCGTTCTAGGGTTAAACAATCAATACGATTGGTGTTTAACCTAGTGCAAGTATTGTAGGAGGATCGATTAGCAATTGGATTGCTAATTGGCTTAATTTGATTAAGCCAAAAGGTTGAGATTAAGTCTAATTAAAAATGATTTAATTAGATTTAGTTTGGGCTTGATTGGATTAAGTCCAATTGGTTTATTGGATAAGCCAAGTGCAAGAAAGAACTAGTCCTAGTCTTACTAGAACTCGGATTAACCCAATTTTATAATTTGATTAGAAACTAAATTAGAATTAAATCTAATTTAATCTAATTTAATTAAGTTCTTAAATGGGTTAGGACTTCATTTAATTAGATTGGTTTAATCTTTATTTTATTTGGTTAAAAGTCTTGTTTGACCAGGTCAAAATAGGAGTCCTAGTGTGACTAGGACTCCCTATCACTTGCACCACTTAATCCTCACGCCCCATGTCCTTTTTATTTTATTTCTTACATGAAAATTCTCTACTCCCATGGCTTCTTATGCTCTTTTTCTCTCCTCCTTTTCTCATAAGGCAATTTATTGGAAGACCAAGTCAAAAGAGGAGTTAGTTTTGCTTAGGATTCTATGAGATAGAATCCATGTTGACCAAAACACCTTCCCTTGAGTGACGCCCCCTCTTTTAATTAATTCTTCTCTTATTTCACAAAAATAATCTTCTTTTTTATGTACCCTCCCTTACTGGTCCACGCCAATAATGGTGGAGGAGGTGCCCAACAACTTTTCATGTTTGGATATTCCTTATCTAGGATTTTGATCTAACTTGTACTCTTCTTTTTCTCTATTTATTTAATGAATTTTATTCTAATTTTTTTATGGAATATAGATCCTTGGGAGAGGTTTGGGGTGTGCAAAAATTAGAGGAAGAGGGTCCTTAAGCATGGGGGTTCCATAGGAACCAAACTAGGTGTCTAGGTGAGAGAAAAGAGAAGAAGAAGAGGATCTTCTTCTAAGGCTATTCTATTTTCAATCTCTCCTTCTTTTTTTGAGTTTTTTCTGAGAGAGTCTCAGATCAATAAACTCTCATCTTTCTTCTCATATTTTGGAGAGTCCAAATTTTGAAGAAGGGAGCATCACATCGACTGTCGAAGAAGGATCAACATAGTACTAGCATGCTGTGCTAATTTTTTGCATCAAACTTCAGATCAGAGATTGTAGGCTCGTATGGATGACTCCTAGAGGCCAGACACATGTGCAGCTCATGATTTCATTCTCAAGTTTGGATCAGCATGTTAGAACATCTAACATGCTTAGGTAATAGATCTGATCTGTTAACTTTATACCTGCATTTGATGTAGTATAGATCTAGGTTGATTTGATCAACTTTTTTACTTTCTTATTTGATTTTAATTTTTAATTTAATATCATATCTTGATCATATAATAAATCTAAGATTTAGGTGTTTACATATTTCTTTAAATAAATATTTAATTTATTTAAGTCTTCTGCTGCAAGATCTTGAAAAAGTTTTCAAGATCTACTTATAAAACCCTAGATCTGATTTCTTCAAAGGTCATACACATTAGAGGTCACGATCTGATCGGATGATTTGTCAACGATTGAGAATTGTTCTAGGATTAAACGATCAATACGATTGATATTTAACCTAGTGCAAGTATTGTAGGAGGATTGATTAGTAATTCGATTGCTAATTGATTTAATTTGATTAAGCCAAAGGGCAAAGATTAAGTCTAACTAAATATAATTTAATTAAATTTGGTTTGGGCTTGATTGGATCAAGTTCAATTGACTTATTGGATAAGTCAAGTGCAAGAAAAAACTAGTCCTAGTCTAACTAGGACTTAGGCCAATCCAATTTTCTAATTTGATAAGAAAATTAAATCAAAATTAAATCTAATTTAATCTAATTTAATTAAATCATTAATTAGGTTAGAACTTAATTTAAATTGGTTTAGTTGGTTTTGATTTAATTTGGTTTAAGAAACCACTTTGACCAAGTCATAGATTGAATCCTAGTAAGACTAGGATTCCTCCTTATGCCACCTTAGTCCCAATACCCCCATGCCTATTTTTTTGGTATTTTTCATGAAAAATACTTTTCTTCCTGATCTTCATTTACACCCCTTCTCTCCCAATTAATTTGTCTCTTATTTCATGTGAGAAACCCCTTTTCTTGTGCACCTTTCCTTGCTAGTACATGCCAAAAATTATGTAGGGGGGTGCCCAAGAGTTGGGCGCCCCTTGACTTGCCCTGTTTGACCTTTCCTTGTCTAGTATTTGACTAAGACAAGAACTCTTCTTTTCTTATATATTTTAAATAAATTTTGGCTTGAAACTTTTATGGGTTATAGAACTTTGAGAGGGCTTTGATGTGTAAAAATCATAGGGAGAGAACCTTTGGGTGTTGAGATTCAATAAATACAAAACTAGGTGTCTAGGTGAGAGCAAAGAGAAGAAGAAGAGGGTCTTCTTCTAGGGTTGCTGTGTTCATCTCTTCCATTTCTTCCTCCTTGGGTTTTCTAAGAGTGTCTCATATCTAAAACCTCTTCTCCTCCTTCTCCTCTTTGGAGGAGTCCAATCTAGAAGAAAAGAGGCATCTGATCAACCGTCGAAGAAAGATTAGTGCAGTACTAGCATACTGTGCTGATTTTCAGCATCTGAATTTCTGATCATGATCGTGGGCTTGTGTGGATGACTCCTAGAAGTCAGACATATGTATAGCTTGCAACTTCATCCTCAAGCCTAGATCGATAAGTTAGAATATCTAACTCGCTCAGGTAATAGATGTGATCTATTATTTTTTTCATACGTGCATGAGATGTAGTGTAGATCTAGGTTGATATGATCAACCTTTCCTTCTTATTTATTTTTTATTTTAGATTTAAATGCCACACAATAATTATGTAATATGGTCTTAGATCTAAAATTTTTTTGATATTTAAAATTAATTAGATTAATTTTGAGTCTTCCATTGTTAATCTAGAAAAAGTTTCAAGATCTAGCATTGAAACCCTAGATTTGGTTTCTTTAGTTACCTGTATGATTGGGTTCTTCTATCTTGAGCCCCGACTGGATTAGGGTTAAGGTAAACTCGTCAAACCCAACATCCGTCATATGAATTAATCATTCGAATTAAGTCCAATATAAAATCCTAATAGAATTTCTTTCTATCATCTTCACTCTGCCATGGCCATGGGCTTAAGGGCTCAATCTCATGATTATCATAGGGTTGCTCCTTATCTACCAAGGTAGATAAATTTTCTATTAGTGTAATCTAATTTCTATAATGAATATGCTATAGCCAACATATACCTCAGGATTTTGAATGTCTAAGTGATCGAGTTATGGTGTTGTCAAACTATAACACCCTCAAGGTGAACTACCGATGCACCTCAGATCAAAGAACCAGACACACCACTGCAGGATCGAGTCAGTCATCGATGAGAAGATAGACTTTCTTATAACTGCTCGAGATGGTCACGCTGAGTGCCCTTGTTCTCTAACAAATATCTATACTCTCACTCTAGTATCTCCACACCGTAGACTCAAGACACATCTATCCTAAGAAAGCGACCATATACCAATCTTTTGGATCGATCACCATCCTCATGATGATCCTACGGTCAGAAGCTGTTTATGAGTTAATTATGAAAATTTATGTCTCAAATTTTTGACTCTTGAAAATATGAATTGTTATTACCATTAACTCAAAGGATGTATCATAGACACTTTAAATACATACTATGATAAAAAATAATTTTTTTATTAATTTATAGTTAAAATTATAAAATTATTTTTAGAAGTGTATTACAAGTGTTTAGCCAATCTGGCTTCTAGGGCACACATCTAACACTGTACCCTTGAATCACAGCCCATTTTTTAAGGTTATAAGCCAGTCTAAATTGATTTAGATATGATAAAAAAATTAATCTAAATATAATTTAACTCAAAATTATGAATCATACCTTTTGACTCTAGTTTGATTTTGATGATAACAAAAGTATTTGATTATAAATTATTAAATTACTAATAATATTTGTGAGGATGTGTAGTTGTAAATTTTAAGAGCTCACAAACTTCAAATATTTTCACTCATCCAAATGAAGTTTTATCACTCAAGATTTTAGAGAAGAAATTCTAGAATGGATACATCTTTCAAGAGGTGAAAATGAAGATTAAATCATTACAAAAAGGATAAGTCTAGTCTAAAAAATAATTTAGAGAAGAAAGGATCACAAATGGTCTTTGGCATGCATGACAAGCAAACTAGGCTGATCCAGTCTGAGACTGAGCCGTTCTAGTCTTAATGAAAGTAGAAGATAGAAAGGACAAAAAGCTAAATTTTTATGATCCAAGGGACTGAGCCGACCTAGCTAAAAAACTGAGCCGACCTAGTGAAAGTAGGGCAACCCAGTTAGAAAGTGAGCCATCCTAGTCTTAGAAAATAAAGCTAGACAAAAATAGTATTTTAGGATTTCTACGACTGAGCTGATCTAGCTGAAAATTGAGCTGACCCAGTTTGGACTGAGCAGACCCAGTTTAAAACTAAGCCGGCCTAGTGCCTATAACAGCTAGTTTTCAGTTCTATAGCTTTTTCACTTCACACATCTTTCAACAACTATTTTGGATCTTCCAACGATTAGATTACTTTTAGAAGTCTATGATGATGACTTGGAATGGTAGGAAACCTCAAGGATACTTAAGAAAATACTTGAATCATTAAGAGGTAGCTTTTGAAGAGTTTATTGAGTATCCATTAAAAAAGCAAGAAGAGTGAGCTGAAAAGAGTAAGGAAGGAGTAATTTCTAGACATTCTTTATCTTTCCAACATCCTCAAATTTGAGAGAAGTTAGGCCATCATTATTGAAGATCATCTCCTACTTTCTCAAGCATTCAAAGAGAAGAAATCAACCCTACAAGCAAAGCAATCTAGATTTTCTTCTCTTAAGTTTTATAAAGTTTGTTTTAAATTATATATATATATTTTTATATTTTGTTTTAAGTTTTTTAGGGTGAGAAACTTGGGTTGGTCTAAGCTTTGAGTTGGATGTTGTATTGGTTTGATTGGTGAGCCAAGGGTAAAACCAATTGGGTTTGATTGTTAGCTTGAAAAAAAATAATCACTTATGAGATTTTGGTTGATGATCTATGGAAAATCAACTGGGTTGATTGTAAGCCCAAAAAATAATCATGTATGATTTTGGTTGATGAGCTAGGAAAAACTAACTTGGTTTGATTATGAGACTAGAAAATAATGAACTATAATTTTTGTTGAGAATTATAGTTGAATTTTTAAGGGATATACTTGGGGAGTGGACATAGGTGCTGAATTTAGCATTGAACCACTATAAAATTTATATTTTTATGATTGTGTATTCTTTACTTTATTACTTTTATTCACTACACATTACAAAGCTTGTTTCATTACCTATTGTGTGCGCATCACTTAGTTTAAATCATTCAAATCTGCATATTAGTCAAAAAGCTTTTTAAATATCCAATTCACCCCCCCCCCCTCCGTCTTAGGTAAACATCCTTGGGCAACAAGTGGTATCAGAGTAGGTGCTCTATTATTGATTATTGACCTAACCAGCTAGAGTTGAAGATTTTGGCAATCCAAATGGAGTCTTTGTTTAGTGAAGGTTATTCTATAGATAGACCTCCACTTTCTAATGGTTCTAATTATATCTATTGAAAAGCTAGAATGAAAATCTTTATATAAGCACATGATTATAAGTTATGAAAAATTATAATAGATGGCTCACACACGACCAATGCATTAAAAGAGCATGATAAAGAAATGGTCCAACTTAATGCTAAGGCCATGAATATACTTTGTTGCTCCTTAGAGTTAAATGTATTTAATGTAATTTTTTCATATATTTCAGCAAAATAAATATGGAAGAAATTGAAAAGAACTTATGAAGGAGCAAATCAAAAAGAGGATTCAAGCTCCCAAGAAGAAAAAGAAGCTCACCTTAATATATGCCTCATGGCTCATGAGGATGGACCAAAAAAGAAGAAGAAAAGATAAAGGAAAAAGAAAGTTTGATTAAGGGGGAGCAAGGCATAGAAAATAAAAATGAGGAAGGGAAAGAAGGTATCGCCAATCATTGCTTCATGGCTAATGCAAATGAGGTAAATCCTAAAAACTCTTTCGACTTTATATTTAATGAATTATTTTAAGGCTTCAATGATTTAATGGATGAATTTAAAATACTAAGGCTCAAAAATAAAGAACTCAAAAAGTCTAATCTTCTTTTAGCTGATGAAAAGAATAAATTATTAAATAAAAAAATATTTTAAAATAAATAAATTCTTTGGCTAAAGAAAAGGATGTACTATTTAAATCTAAAAAATTTTTAGTTGAAGAAAATATTAAGCTAAAAGAGAAATTCAAAAATTAAAGCTTTACATTGAAGAAAAAGAACCTAAGATCTGAAAAATCTCTTTTGGAAGAAAATGCTAAATTAAGAAAAAAAATTGAAACATTGAAGTCTATGTTCAATAAATTTACAATTAGATCACAAAAGCTTCAAGCAAGATTAAACAATCAAAAAACTATTTTCAATAAAGCTGGAATTGGATATAACCCCTTGAGAAAATAAAAACTTGTTAAGAATATATTTACAATAGCTTATTCTGAAAATCACTCTATAGTTTATTTTAAATACAACAAAGTTGGGCAGAAAATTTCTGAATGTAATACTAAAAAAATTGGTCATACTTTGATTAAGCAAATATGGGTTCCAAAAGAAATCATAAGCTCTAACCTTAATGAACCCAAGATGGTTTGGGTACCAAAATCTAGTAAACAAGTTTGCAGGTACACCAAGGATCCAATAAAACTAAAGATAGAAACTTCTTATTGATGGATGCCTTGGGAATGAAATTGGATGGGTGATAATATTTGGTAAAATCTAAATTTTTTTTTGACATCATGCCATCATTATTTGCTAAATATATTTTATTTATTAATTAGTATAATTATTGAGCATGTTAGATTGATTTTGATGATTTTATCTTTGCTTAAAAAGATCATACTCCTTGAATAGAAAGCTTGATTTATTGAATGTATTGACTTTAATGATTTGCTAATATGTATGCATATGATAACTCTTTTCATGCTTTGATAAGTATGATTGATTTTGATGCTAGCAATAATTTGAATATTTAAATTTTTAAATCAACATGCTCTCTTCTATATATCATGTTATGGATGAAATAGTTTTATCTTAAAATTTAGCATGATATCTTAAGCCTCCCCATATTAATTTTATAATTAATGAATTTAATTTAAAAAAATTGCTTAATTGGGTGTGAATATTTTAATTTCTAAACCTACAAAAAAAAATTTTTTTTTGGTATTTTTTGTAAAATGCTAAATTATCAAAATTCTTCCAAAAATTTGAAACTTCCTAGTTGAACTGAACATATAAAGCCTTCATTCAGTCTCCTCTTGATTTGATCTTACTTAAATTGATTATTTGAAATCCCCAATTGATTATTTTTTATGATCCTCTAAATTCTATTGAATATCTCTCTTGATCATCGATTTGATTAACTTTTTGATCTTCAAAGAAAATTTATTGATGAACATTTTTATTTTGTTTCAATTGATCGATTTTGAAAATTGAATTTGAGAAATGGTCTTCTTAAATTTTTTGAAGTTGATGTCAAGCAAAATGTATCAAGAAAGTTGTCACTTATCTTTAAAGCTAAACTTTTAAAGAAGACTTCAGTTAAAAGTAATTGGTATCAAATAGATTGCTATTTTCCATGTATTTGATTGACTTATCTTTTGACAAAAAGAGAAGAATATCTTTATTTTAAACCTGATTTTGCATAGCTACATTTTGATATGATATCATTTGAGACAAATTCAAAAATACATACCTTTTCTGAATCTATAATTGCTTGATATTTCTTAAGAAAAGGAGGAGATGATATTTTGAAGAATAACTTAAAATCTCTTTATGGTGTATCTTGACTAATTTTATAATATCAATTCAAATTAATTTATTTGAATCAATTCATTTTTATCAATTCAAAACTAAAATCATTGGTATCAAGCTAAATTTGAAAATTCACCTTTAAATAGTATTGAACTATTAAGAAAATCATGATTTAATCGATATTTTGGTTTAATTGGTATCAAGAAATTTCTTCCTAATAAAATTTTTACTCTTGGTATTGTTGGTATCATTTTTGCCTTGCATTTTATTGTATTATTTTTGGGTAAAAGAATTGGATATAATGTCTCAAATATGTTTTATACTGATATACCCTTGATATGATATCTCTTGAGATAAATTCAAAGAATCTCATATATTTTTTTCTGAACTTAATTGAGTGAATCTTTTATTTGATTAATGCTTATTTCACTCAATTAGTGCTTATACTTTTAAATTTTATTTAATTTTAAAATAATATTATTTACTAAAGTAAGGGAGAGAAATTATTAAAGAAGAAATGATCAATTATTTAAAAAGAGCTTTGAAATTAAAATTATCTTTTAAATTTAGAAAATCCAAATTTAGTAGTTAAATTCATGTTTAATCTGCTTTATTTGAAAGGAAAAGGAGGAGAAAAATTAAAAAGTAAATTTATCCAGCATTAATTATGAAAAATAAGGGGAGTGATATTATTTAGCTTTGATTGAAAATTCTAATTAGCTTATGTTAAGGTAAATGAACATGGATTTTATTATATTTTTGAGCCTAAATATGATGATTCCATTAGATCTATATGCTTTTGATTTGATTATCAGATCATTTTTGAAAATAAATTAATTTTGATACATTCTTCTAATTTTGAAGCTCATTAAAAAATATAATTTTAAACTTGATTTGCATGAATATTTTTGGTGAATGATTAGAGTCAAATTAAATTTGAAAATATTTTCTTACTACAAGAAATAAATTTTTAAACATAATTTTGAAACTCATTTGAAAATTCAAATTTGATCCTAAATTTTTTATGTGCATTACAAAATCCTTATGAATTATTTATTTTAAAATAATATTTTACTTAAAGCAATGAATTTAAAAATATGACTATCTTTTGCTTTGATACTATTCATTTTTTTTTGCTCGATACATCTTCGATACATACCTTTTTCGAGCTTAATTGACTAAAATTTCTTAAGAAAAAAAAGATTGAATATTAAAGTATATATTATGCTTAGTTACATGATCAAATCTTTTGAAAAACTCTATTATTTTGAAAAACTCTATTCCTCTTAAAACTTAAAGATGCATATTTAAAAATCTAATTAAAAGAACATATTCTTGTAAAAAGGGGGAGAGTCTATAATATTTGAATTTAAGCTAATTTTTGAAAAGAAAAAAATATACTTCAAAAGGGGAGATGATTTCTTTGATATGACTTTATGAATTTGATACATCTCTCAATTTAATGTCTTGATGTTGATTTTGATGATTTTTTCCTATTCTTTCTTATGAACTTTTTGATGTTGTCCAAAAGGGAGAGAAGTATATTGAGTATATGCTTAAAAAATTAATATTTAAGAAACTCAATAAATTTTATGCTTGAAACCTTAATACTCATTTATTTGGATTGAAATATTATTTTGATATGAGTATATAAATTATGTGAAAAATTAATTGGAGCTTTCATGAAGTGTGTGTGCATTTATATTTATGTATTTTATTACTTCATGATTTATACTAGCCAATTTATTAAAATATATTAAATTATATTTTTATGCATATACTCAAAGTTTTGTCATCATCGAAAAGAATGAGATTGTTGACTCTAGTTTGATTTTGATGATAACAAAAGTATTTGAGTATAAATTATTAAATTATTTATGATGTTTGTGAGGATGTGTAGTTGTAAATTTTAAGAGCTCACAAACATCAAATGTTTCCACTCATCCAAATAGAGATTCATCACTCAAGATTTTAGTGAAAAAATTCTGGAATGGATACATCTTTCAAGACATCAAAATGAAGATTAAATCAAGATAAAAAGGATAAGTCTAGCCTACAAAGAAATTTAGAGAAGAAAGGGTCACAAACGGTCTTTGGCATGTATGGCACGCAAACTGGGCCAACCCGGTCGAGACTGAGCCATCCTAGTCTCAGTGGAAGCAAAAGATAGAAAGGATAGAAAGCTGAACTTTTGTGATCTAGGGGACTGAGCTAAGCTAGTTGAAAAACTGAGCCGACCCAATGGAACTAGGGCGACCCAATCAGAAAGTAAGCCAACCTAATCTCAGACAACAAAAAAAGATAGAAGAAGTGTTTCAGAATTTTTGAGACTGAGCCAATCCAGTTGAAAACTGAGCTAACAGAATTTGGACTGAGCCAATCCAGTTTAAAACTGAGCCGACCTAGTGCCTGTAACAGCTAATTTTCAGTTCTATAGCTTTTTCACTTCACACATCTTCCAACGGCTATTTTAGGTCTTCCAACGGCTAGATCACTTTTAGAAGCCTATGATGATGACTTGAAATGATAGGAAACCTCAAGGATACTTAAGGAAACATTTGAAGCATTAAGAGGTAGCTTTTGAAGAGTTTATTGAGTATCCATTAAGAAAGCAAGAAGAGTGAGTCGAAAAGAGCAAGGAAGGAGTGATTTTTGGACATTCTTTATCCTTTCAACATCCTCAAATCTGAGAGAAGTTAGGCTATCATTATTGAAGATCATCTCCTGCTACCTTAAGTATTCAAAGAGAAGAAATCAACCCTACAAGCAAAGCAATCCAGATTTTCTTTCCTTGGATTTTATAAAGTTTGTTTTAAATTATATATATATATATATTATATTTTGTTTCAAGTTTCTTGGAATGAAAAACTTGGGTTGGTCAAAGCCTGAACTTGGATATTGTATTAGTTTGATTGGTGAGCCAAAGGTAAAATCAATCTGGGTTGATTGTTAGCAAACAATCATTTATGAGGTTTTGGTTTATGATCCAAGAAAAACCAACTGCATGATTGTGAGCTCAAAAAATAATTGTATTTGATTTTGGTTGGTGAGCCAAGAAAAACTAACTAGATTTGATTGTGAGCCCCGAAAATAATTAGACTGTAATTCTTGTTGAGAATTATAGTTGAATTCCTAAGAGGTATACTTGGGGAGTGGACGTAGGTGCTGAGTTAGGCATTGAACCACTATAAAATTTATGTGTTTGTGATTGTATATTCTTTACTTTATTGCTTTCATTCACTGCATATTACAAAGCTTGTTTTATTACCTATTGTGTTCACATCATTTAATTTAAATCATTCAAATCTGCACGTTAGTCAAAACTTTTTTTAAATATCCTATTCATCCTCCTCTTGGGTAGCCATCCTTGGGCAACAATATCCATAGATCATGGCTCATTACAAGATTCATAAACTATTCAAGATCAATCTTATAAAGACAAAGATTTTATAAATAAAAGTAATCTTTATTGCAAATTAAAAAGAAGTACATAAGTAAAGGAAAAACTACTTTTTTCCACCACAGGATCGATTTGATCTGATCAAATCTATAGAGGATATTTCAAAAATTTTTCTATAGAGTCTAATCAGATCAAATAGTTCTCTGATTTGGTTTTAATGATTTGATATTAAATCTAAAAAAAAGAATTAAATTAGATATGAACTTAGTACCTAATTAGGTAATCTGATTATCCTACCAATGATTTACAGAAGCTTGGGGTTCTGGATTAAGCCATGCTTGTGCCTAGCCTCTATTAGTGTCTACTTAGGCTGGATCTAGAGATGCTCTCCTTTTGGATTTGATCACCAAAAATTAGATCTAAATCTAATTTATAAGCCTTCGAATCAACTGATGAAGGCAGTGCGCTCATCTCATAAACGTCGTCTCTTTCCTTGAAAACTTCATGCCAATTTCTATGAACCTTCTCATGGAACCTTGGCCCAACCTTTGGGCATGGAGAAGAAGAGGAGGAGGAGCATGGAGAAAGAGGGAGGATGGCTGCCTATGGGGCTTTGGAGTGTGGAGCATAAAGCATATACAAACCCTAGGGCACAGGGTCGCTTAAATAGAGCCCTATGCCACCTTAGTGTTCCAATCAATCAAGCAACCAATTGCTTGACAAATTTTTGTTTTTGATTTCTTGACAAATTTTTCATGCCAACTCACATTAGATTTGCCACCCCAAACATTCCATCTAATGTCGTACAAAATAGGTAGGGAGAAGGAAAGGAAGTTTGGTGAGCGATGGACTCTTCCTTCTCTCTTAGAGTTTGATTTCTATCAAACCACTTTGACTGGTCAAATCTTAAATTTGACCAAGTCAAAACCTATCCACTTTGATCGCACACCTAGGTGGACATGCACCCTCTCCATGCCATACCAAAAAGTTAGGGTGTGCACCCCTAGAAAATCTCTAGGGGGCATCCGCCCCTAATCCCTTCTTTCTTACAGTAGGGTCAACCTTGGTGTGTGATAGAAAAGGAAAGTGACCAATAATGGTAGGTGACCAAAAATGGTAGGTGTTGTCCAAAAATTATTTGATGAATTTAGACAATCCTTTCTGATCTGGACAAGTTTCAGTCAGGGTTTTGGTTGAAACGAACTAGAAAGACTACAAAAGGAGAATGTTAGGTTTAATCATGTGCTAGCATGATTTTCTTGAACCTAATCGGATCTAATCCAAATTAATTGAATTAACTCAGTCCAATTCATCATAACCAAACTCAAACCCTTGTATGTGTGACCTAGTTAGGTTCAATTTTGTATGGTAATGAAATTTGTCATGATCTCCATCATTGACATCATCGAAACACCTTTTGATGGATCAAAATATTTTTGATTCATAAAATTAGATTAATCAATCATCAAGATTGTTGGTGTAGAATTGTGTTGACGTCAGAACTAAGCTAGACCTAGAGAAGATGGGATCGCCATTGATGACCTACAAAATAAAGTCTTAACCAGAGTCGGGGGTGGTGGCTCCATCAGGATCCTTCGATGATCAAATCAGCTCTTCTTGCCAACAAAAATGAAGTGCTCAAAAAATTTAGGAGCAGAGTAACGAAAAGAGGAATGAGAGCCTAGAAAAAAAATATATCTCGAGGATCTCTTTTATAGACGTAGCCTATAACAAACTAATGATGATAGGCGTAACTATCTATTAGTGGGCCATTCAAGCCATGTGGAGATTATTAAGGAAGGTGGTGTTTGTTGTCGTGTCGCACTAGTCTATTGGGATTCAATAGTTGAAGTTTGGAGGGAGTAGGCATTAGCAATGAAGAGCTTCGAATCACAATAATTCTAGAGAAGTTCAGACTCCTTTGAGGTCATCCGCATATGGGTCGGTTCATATGGAGTTGGTAGGCTAAATTCATATGAATGATGAGATCCTTCTAGATGGCTAGAAGTAGATCAACTGGAAGGAGGTCGACTAGAGGGAGCTTGTCTGGCAACTAGAAGAAGACTGGAAGGAGGTTGGTTGAAGGAAGCTTGCCTAGCGACTGAAAGGATATTATCCAGAAGGTGTTCAATAGGAGTTCATCTAAAAGGAGGATGACTTAAATCCTGTTATTCACTTTCAGTCAAAGGATAGGGTTAGTATAGCAATAATTCTCCTTCATCATTCAAGATCATGCCGTCAAACTTCGATGTGCTTTTGGAAGGTTCTATAACATGAACTCATCTTTCAGGAGATTGAGAAATCTCAACAGGAAGGAGGTCGGCAGTCAAGAACTTTGACGAGCGATATTTTGCTCCCGATAAGCCCTTTGAGCAACTAGATGGAGTATGATAGGAGTCCGACTGGCCGACCTAGAGGAGTTTGGATGGCATGTTGCTAAAGGAGTCTAGAAGACTGGAGGCTAGAGGGAATTTGGCTTCTTTGAGGTTGTCTAGCGATTGGGACAAGTTCGGCTGGCAGAAACTTGGTTGGCGGTTGTGATGGATGGATAACTTTGATACTCTTATGACTCGTTCGTTCTTTCTGGAGCTAAGTTATTTTCAGGGCCGTCTGAAGACTAATAAAAGGGAGATGAGGCCCTTTTGCCTACGTACTCAAAGCATTTGGTGTGAGAATGAAGAGGTCTGCCATTCATCATATGTTGCCGAAGTTTGTCTAGGAAGAAGTTTTGTTGATTCGATGTCGAACCAATATTGAACAGCCCTGACAGGTTCCAGTTGAGAACGGGTTCAAGCAGCTTCAAGGTCGCTTAGGCTGGATTGCATTGGAACCAAACACTCAACTGCTTGTAGGATTGCCATCACTGTTCAAGCTCGTCTGGGTGAAACCCATAATGCCTTGTAGGTTCTAAAGTCACTGATTGAAGTTTGTCATGATTGTTGTTGACAGACAAGATTACCTGAGATGTTGTTGGACTTTGGCAGGAAAGGGTTTACCCCTAACACATGTCCCCTACTCCCTAGTTTGAAATTCAGAGGAAGGGAGTAAAGAAATGTGAGTGCCGAAGTTCTTTTCCTCTTTCCACACCAACAGGACTTCCGGTCTCGACATTTTCTGTGCTGGTGTCAAAGCTTCTTCAATACGACTTAACTTGAAAAGATGAATTTTTGAATCTCCTACCGAAGTGCCGCCCAAGGTGCAGTGCAACAAAGGTTCAGCCTATTGCCACTCTGCTGCCGTGATGAGAGAGATACGTGTCAACCTGAGGTTGGTCAGTGAAGACCTGCAATCATGACTGCCTCAGACCCTTGTGGCTATTTAAGCTCATCTTCTTTCTTTAGGATTTTAGTTCATTTGGATCTCCTCTCTCTTTCCTCTGGTCTTCATCTCCTTCCTGCTCTAGAGTATCAGTATCTTCCATCATCTCCTTTGATTCTTGGGGATTCTCCTTATTGATTTTGATCGAGTTTGTCATATCCCTGCTCTTCCCCATCGGTTTAGGTCAGTCCCTGAACCCTCCTTTTAAATATTCCTGCCTTTTACCATCTTTATCCATTCAGTTTGTTCGAACGAGTCTTGAGCCTTATTTTTCTTGATTTTTTGAAGAAATTTTTCTAATTTAGTTTGATCCACATGTCCACTGAAGGATCCTAGTTGACTTGCTCTAGGAGTTCAGCTCATTTGGCATTATGGATCCTCCCTATAAGAACCCCAAATCTATAGAAGTTGTTAGATATGTGTGCCCTAGAAGCCAGAATTGGCTGACACTTGTTATACACTTGTAAGGATAAAATTATAATTTTGACTATAAATAATAAAATAAATTATTTTCTATCACAATGTGTATTTAATGTCTGTAATACATCCCTTGAGTTAATGGCAATGATAGTTCTTATTCTCAAGAGTTGAAAATTTAAGACATGAATTTTCATTATTAACTCATAAAATACTCCTAATCGTAGGATCATCATAAGGATGGTGATTGATCCAGAAGGTTGGTGTACAATCACTTCTTTATAATAAATGAGTCTTGAGTCTATGATGTAGAGACATTAGAGTGAGAGTTCAGGTACTCGTTAGAGAACGAGGGCACTGAGCATGACTACCATGAGCAGTCATTAGGAAGTCTACCTTCTCGTCGATAACTGGCTCGAAGCTATAGTTGTGTATCTGGTTCTTTGACCTGAGGTGCATCGGCAGTTTACCTTGAGGGTGTTATAGTTTGACTACATCATGACTCGATCTCCAAGCCATTCAAAATCCTGACGTGTACGTTGGCTATAGCATGTTCATTATAGAAATTGGATTGCACCAATAGGGAATCTATCTACCTTGATAGATGAGGTATGATGATCATGAGAATCAAGTCCATAAGCCCATGGCCATGGTAGAGTGAAATAATAGAAAGAGTTTCTATTAAAGTTTTCACATTGGACTTGAATCGAATGATTAATCATATGGCAGATATTAGGGTTTGACGAGATTACGTTAACCCCAATCCAATCGGGGCTCAAGATAGAAGAACTTAATTACATAGGTAACTGCATCGAGAGGTTCATTTTTAATTCTAATGGGTTGCCACCATATGCTGCTAGGTGTCACTGGTGGTTTTTGAGAGCAATTAGAATGATTTAGTTGATCAATCATACTAGTTGTCTGAATCAGAAAAGTTCTAATCCATTGGAAGGTGTTTTGATGATGTTGATGATAGAAATCATGACATATCTCATTGTCATACAGAACTGAACCTAACTAGATAACACAAATAAGGATTTTGATCTGGATATCATCAATTGGACTAATCTAGTTTAATTGATTTGAATTAGATTCAATTAGGTTCAAGAAAATTGTGCTAGCACATAATTGAGCCTCATGTTCTCCTTTAATTATCATTAAAGTTTATCTCAATTGAGCTAAATGTGTCTGGGCTCACTCAGGTACCTTTACTTGGTCTGATTGAAGCTTGTTCAGATTAGAAATGGGTTGTCTTAATTTATGAGATGAATTTGAGATAATACCTATCATTTTCCATCACCTGTTAAATCCTGTTTCGGATATTTGGTCAAACGTTTACCTTTGACACTTAGACATCTGCCCAAATGTCAAGCCATCTAGGAGAGAGTTCTTGGACCAGTCCACCTGATAAAAAGTAGATGGATAAGGGGTGCATGCCAAGGAAGGCATGCGCCCTTGGATAAAGCATCTGGAGTCCTATACAGATGGAATTCTAATTGCTTCGGAGATTCTACTTGGATGGCTCCTAGAAGACTGCTTTGACCCAGTCTTGGCACCATCTAAGGATAATTCAGAGGGGCTCTCATCTGATTGGATCAGATTATATCATCCCACCCATTAGATTTAGATCTGATTGCACAGAATGCCATGATTGGCTGGGATGATGTGGCACTGTATGATGCAACAGGGTCTATAAAAATGCTATCTGCGCCAAGATCAAAGATGCTTGACCCATTGTCCATGCCACAAGGCTGCCCCTCTTCCTCCTTCATGCCACCTTCAGGTGTTTTCTCTCCTATCCATGCCCAAGAATTTTTGGGCATATGTTTGGTGTAATCCAAGCAAGGGAAAGGCAATAGGAAAAGGAAGAAGGTAGCACTGCTGCAAGAGACAACTCACATCTTCGAAAAAAGTTTTGAAGATCTTCAAAATCAGCTCCAGATCTGATTTTTGGAGAAGTAATAAAGAAGGAGAAGATCTCCAGATTCTACCTAAGTAGATACCGATAGAGATCAGACACTTGCATGTCTAGATCCAGAACCTCAGGTAGACATCAGGATCATCATAGGATAATCAGATTACCCACAATAAGATAAAAAATTAAATTTAATTTATTTTTTATTTTATTTTATTTTTTTATTAAATTAATAACATTAAATTTGAAAAGTCTTAGATTTGATCTAGATCTAAGAGAAAAATTTTTAAAATATCTCTCTTGATCCAATCAGATCTAAATGAATCTGATCCGAAAAACTAGATTTTTCCTTCAGAAGTATCTCGGCCATCCCTCATTTTTGATACCATCCCCTACAAACATTGGCCTGAAGACCTTTTATTGATTAGGATCCAATTTAGAATTTCTTCTGAGTACGAGCTCGAACGTAGTGATCGAGTCTACTCTCCACCTCTTAGTCGGGCTTGTTTGTATGTTGAAACCCTTCGTACAGGACTCTAGCTATCGATACCCTCTTTCGTAGTCAACTTGTTTAAGATTTTAAACATTTTCTTTGCTGCTATGACACCAAACTCATTTAGGTTCGTCATAGGGCTTCTTTCTTAATGTATTATGGCTGACATCCGACCTACCATCTCTTTATTTCGTAATTTATTTATCTTCAAACACCACCCGACCATCGAAGATTGGTGGTATGTGTCTTCCTAGTTTAGCAAGAAGGGATTGCTCAGAGATGCCCCATCTTTCATTCACCACTAGAAGGAAAAGGTTTTTTTTTATTTCATGTCCTTCCATAGAACTAGGACTTTCTTCTTGGGAGAAAATAAGGGATTCAACCCGCTGAGCTTTTGGGCTTGAGAAAGAAGATCAGGATTCAATCGACAAACTAAAGAACTACCCAGCTCCCTCAATTTTCAAACTCCTGGATGATTAGACCTTATTCAACCTTGGTCTCAGTCCTCTTAGTCTGGTAGGTAGTCCTCCGCAACTAGCCAATTGTATATGGTCTTCTTTCTTTTTCTCACTTTAATTTTTTTTATCATAGAAATGACTTTCGAGGAGCGAAAATACTTGGCAAAGGGGATCATGTCCTTCAAGAGGAAGGATAGCTCTATCGGGGAGCGATTGAAGAAGGCTCGTATTGAAGAGCTGATCCCAATCGTGCCGATCCAAGCAACGCCCATCCCAAAATCTAATGTGGCAGCACCAAGACTAGCCCTGCCTGATGAAGCTGCTCCCTCCACATCTCTTGAACAGGAGGAAGTTGCCAAGAAGAGAAAGAAAAAGGAGAAAAATACCATCATCAAGAAGGTCAAGAGGAAGGTTGGGAGCTCTGACGACGAGAGCTCTAGCCAAGAGCAGGATTCTTTGGATGATCGGGAGGTCATCCAGTCTCTGATACGGGATAGCATTCTCCCATATATTACTGACAAAATGGTCTAGAAAGAGGATGCGGAGTAGTTTGATGAATCCTTCACTGCCTACCTTGAGGTAACCAACTTTCTCAAACTTGTTCGAATAAAGAATGTACTTCCGAAGTTCTGACTCAATTTCTTTCCATCCTGCAGCTATGGCATTACTTATTTGCCCATTTGAAGGCAGCTGATCTTCACTAGGTTGAGGCTTCCAAAGCCCTTTAGGAGGCTTAGGCGGAGATTGAGAGGGTTTGGGCCGAGGTCGATTACTTTAAGGTACCTTCTGAGATACAAACTACGAAAGTCGAGCACCTTAGGGAGGCATTGCAGAGAGAAGAAGAGGATTCTGTGAGACTGAAGGTTGCTTTGACTCTTATAGAAGAGAAGAAGAAGAAGTTGGAAGAGGAGGTTGGCGTTTAATGGGAGCAGGCTGTCGAAGCCTACAAGTCTTCCAAAGCTATGGAGGACATCAAGATCACTTTTACCCAGGAAGCTTTCTTGGAGGGGTTAAGATTTGCATGAGGAGGATTGTGAAGAATTTCCTAGAGGTAGACCTCGACCTTCTGACAGACGAACCTAGCGAAGAAGCTGGTCCCTCCAATGCTGGTGCTACCTCTCTTACTACCAAACCTACCCTTGATGCTCCCGAATCTATAGTCGAAGCTCTCAAGTCCATCCCTGAGCCCAAGGTTGCAAAGAATGCACTGACCTCGCCTACTTCTGTACCAACTGAGGTCTAAATTTTTTTTGTCAACTTGTACTTTTCTTTTTTCTTTGATGCATGCTAAATATTTTAAGAAATGAAAATGAACTTTCTTTCCATTACACTTGTGTTGTGGTGGATGTTCTTCAGAATTCTTCTAGTGATCATAGTCAAGACTAGTCATCTCCAATTGATGCCCAGCCACAATCTCAAGTTATCCCTCTGAGATCCATAATCAAAAATTTAAAAAGAAAATCCATCATCTAAAGTAGAAGATGAAGAAGGTGAAAAACGAGATTCAGAGATCTAGAAAAAATACCTTGAAGGTGACGATTGAGATCACTGACCTCCACAAATGACACATGAAAGATTTCGTGAGCTTCAACATCAAGAAAGATAACTTCGAAAGAGAGTTGGCCGAACTTAGGAAAAGCATCGATGATAAGTCTGGGGCATTAATTATGAGGATCAGCTCCCTCGAAGTTTTGCTCAAGGTAGCGAAAGAGAAAATTTAGCTATTGGAGGAGAGTTCGCCATGGTCTTCTGACAAAGCTCGATACGAATAGGATTGGTCTCAAAGCTTTTCTACACTTCAGAAGCAGCTGTATGATGCCGAGTCTACCTATAAGACCTATCGGTTGGATTGGTGTGGTAGGATATCTAAGCTTAAGTAATAGCTCCGAGCTGCTAATAGTGAGATGGTTTGGGTTCAACAGTAGCTCATCGATGGTTATCGATCGGGCATAAGTAGGAAGTCGGAGAAGATTGTCTTCCTGAAGAGGATCATAGGCAAACTCTCAGAATCAATTTGGATTGAGAAATCCGAAGTTCAGTGATTGAAGTTTCAGTTGGTTTGCAAATAGCAAGCTATCAAGGATGTTGAAGCTAAATCAAAAGTTCTGAGGAAAAGATAGCGAGCATCAGAAGAAAACTATCAAAAAGCTAACAAGATGTTCCATGACAACTTGATAAAGAGAAAGAAGCTTGAGGAAGAGATTGTCATCCTAAAAGAATCTTTGGTGATGGCTAGCAGTTTGAAGTTCGAGGATCAGATCTCTCTAAGAACTTTGGCTTTTTCCTTCTTACCTTTGTAACTGGTCTTGCAGACCTTTATTTTGTACCCAACTTTGATTTTAATGGAATGATATCTTTTCTCATTTTTGCTCTATGTGGGTTGAATGTCTATTAATAGCTCTGCCTTCCTTTCTTTTCTTCTTTTTCATTCTTATTTTTTTTTTGTAAATGGTCTTGCGGACCTCTGCTTTGTAATGAACCTCAACTTCGATAAAGCAATGTTTTCTTCCATCATCTTTTTTACTTGGTGCAGATTTGATGTCCATTGATTTTTCTATTTTCTTCGCCTTATCTTCTATTGAAATGATTGTTGAGAATTGATTTTTCTCCCATCTTTTCATAACCAAAGACCTTTATCTATGCCAGGATGAGGTTATCCTTCCATTTCTAATTTAGTTATTTTTTATTTATCCCCCTATCAAGACAAGGTCCTTCTCCTATCCTTGATGAGGTCAGCCTTCACTCTATCTCCCTATTAGGATGAGGTCTTCCTTCTATTCCTGATGAGGTAGGTTTCTACTTCTATCAGGGTGAAGTCTTCCTCCTATCTTAGGTAATTAAAGATCTTCATTCATGTTAGGATGAGGTCCTCCTCCTATTTCCAACGTAGTTAGTTCTTACTCATGTTAGGATTAAGTTCTCCTCCTATTTTTAATATAGTTAGTTCTTGCTCACATTAGGATGAGGTTCTCCTTTTGTTCCTTACAAGATAGTTGGGGCATAAATGAGCCGTTGAAAGGGCCTCTCCCCTCCTCCTATCTTACATAATCGGAGGTCTTCGCTTTGCTCATGTTGGGATGAGGTTCTCCTCCTGTTCCTAACATGATAGTAGGGGTGCAATAGGACCATTGAAAGGGCCTCTCTCCTCCTCCTGTCTTACATAACTGGAGGTCTTCATCTTGCTCAAGTTAGAATGAGGTTCTTCTCTTGTTCCTAACAGGATAGTGGGAGCACAAAAGGGCCATTGAAAGGAACTCTCCCCCTCCTGGCATAAATAACTGGAGGTCTTTGCTTTGCTCAAGTTAGGACGAGGTTCTCCTCCTATTCTTGATAGGACAGTGGAGGCACAAAAGGGCCATTGAAAGGGCCTCTCCCTTCCTCCAAGCTTAAATAATTGGAGGTCTTTGCTTTGCTCAAGTTACGACAAGGTTTTCCTCCTATTCCTAATAGGATAGTAGGAGCTCAAAAGGGCCTCTTCCCTGTTCCTATCTTAAATAACTGGAGGTCTTCATCTTCGTTGAGAATGAAGTTCGATTAAGTCATTTCTTGTCATTATTTAATTTTGCACTAAAAGATAGAGATATTGAAAAGAGAGAATTTTATTAAGATAAAATTACTGGCAATACATTCATAAGTTCTCCGAATTTTAGGATTGCTAGAATGTTGCTCCTTCGAGTTTCTTTAAGTAATAAATTTTGGGCCAGATGACCTCCTTAACTTCATATGGGCCTTCTCAATTTGGTGTGAGCTTTTCTTAATTCTGAGGTTCTGAAACAGCCGCTCATCGAAGTACCAAGTCTCCTACTTTGAATACTTTGCCTTTGATCTTGGAGTTATAGTAGCGAGCTACTTTATGCTTATAGACTGTCATTCAAACTTGAGCTTCTTTCCACTTTTCTTCCAATAAGTCAAGGTTAGCCCTAAGATCCTGTGAGTTCTGTTGCTCATTAAATGCCACAACTCATGCCGATGGATGTTTAAAATCTATTGGAATGACTACCTCTATTTCGAAGGCCAAGGCGAATGGAGACTCCCCAATTGGCAGTCTTTGGATAGTTCAGTATGTCCAAAATACATGATAGAGTTTGTCTACCCAAGTCTCTTTTGCTTTCTTAAGTCTTATTTTAATACCTTGCAGCAGCGTTCTATTGGTTACCTCGGCCTCATCGTTAGCTTGTGAATGGGCTACTGATGTAAAATTATGGGAGATATTCAAGTCTTCACAAAACTCGACAAATTTTGCTCCAGCAAATTGTCACCCATTATCTATTATGAGAGTTCGAGGTAGGCCAAATCTGCAAACAATCGACTTTTAGACAAAGTTCTATAGTTTAGCTTTGGTGATCTTTGCCAGAGATTCGGTCTCGATCCATTTTGTAAAGTAATCAATTGCCATCAGGAGGAACATCCTCTATTCGGATGCCATAGGAAAGGGCCTAAGTATGTCCATTTCCCATTGTGCAAATGGCCATGGGGCGCTCAAGGATGTAAGCTCAGAGGTCGGTTGTCTTTGAATGCTCACATTTTTTTGACACCGATCACACTTTCTGACGTACTCCATAGAATCATGGTACATCATCGGTCAATAGTAATCCTGCCAAAGTAGTTTACGAGATAAGAACTTAGCCTCTAGATGACTTTTATAGATTCTTTCATGCACTTTTCATAATGCAAAGTCGGCTTTGAAAGACCGAAGATATTTTAAGAGTGGCAGAGAATACGATCTTTTGTATAACTTACCCTCGTATAGAATATATCGAGAGGCTTGATTTCTTAATTTTCAAGCTTCTTTTGGGTCATAAGGTAGAACTCCATTTTTGAGGTAAGTGACTAGTAGATCAATCCAGCTCGGCTCATGCTCGACTTGCATCATAGACTACGATTCTTCCAAACTTGGACATTTCAAAACTTCAAAGAAGACATTCTTAGGTAGTTCAATTGGAGCTAATATGGCCAATTTAGAAAGAAGGTCGGCTCTAACATTTTCTACTCTTGGAATCTATCAAATGCTAAAATTGTTGAAAGCCAAAATTAGGTTCTTAACTTTCTCAAGATATTTTATCATGCTTTCCTCTCGAGCTTCATAATTACCACTAACTTGTCCGACCACTAGATGAAAATCACTGTAAACTTGGAGTCGATCTACTTTCAACTCCTTGGCTATCCTTTATCCCACAATCAGAGCTTCATATTCAGCTCCATTATTTATTAGAAAAAATCCAAAGCATAATGCATATTCGATAATGACTCCTTTCGGATTTACCAAGATCAACCCAACGCCTACGCCCAAAGCATTGGATGAGCCATCCACATATAGGGCCCAAAAGCCTTCAGGAAAATCAGCCCCTTCTTCAGTGGAGCTTAGCTGCAATCATGGAATGATAATTTCATTCTATTCAAGTTCGGTCTCATTCGGGATAGTATATTCCACTCTAAAATCTACCAGTATTTGAGCTTTAATTGATGGCTGAGGTTGAATGTTGATATCAAATTCTGTAAGTTCACTTGCCCATTTTGCGATTCTTCAGGAGGCATCTGTTCGATGAAGAACTATCTTGATTGGTTGATAAATGAAGAGGGTTATAGTATGCCCTTAAAAATAAAGTCAGAGTCTCCAAACTACAATCAGTAGAGCATAAGTTAGTTTTTCTAACTTAGTGTACTTGATCGACCGCTGCACTTTCGCTTCTTCCTTGACTAAAACTGCCGCAAGAAATGCTGCGAAGATCGCCAGGTACAAAAATAATCCTTCTCCAGATTTGGGCTTAGCCAATAAGGAAGGCGAGCTGAGGTAGCTCTTGGGTTCTTCAAACACCTATTGACATTCAGTGGTCCAGTAGAAGTTCTTTTGCTGTTTGAGAACTTGGAAGAAAGGCATGCATTGCTCGACCGACCTCAAGATGAAATAGTTCAGAGCCACCACCTTTTCTATTAGGTGCTGAACTTTTTTTATTGATTTTGGGATAGTCATCTCCTGAATGGCCTGAATCTTATCCAGATTTGCTTCAATCCTATGCCTCGATACCATAAACCCCAAGAATTTTTTTGAAGTCACATCAAAAGTGTACTTGGTTGGATTCAACTTCATATTGTATCTTTGAAGGGCATTAAAGCTCTCCTCGAGGTCGACTATGTAATCAATTGAAGCTCGGTCTTGACAACCATGTCATCTATGTATACCTCCATATTGTGATCGATTTGCTCCTTGAAGATCTTATTGACCAGGCACTGGTATGTTGATCTTGCTTTTTTGAGCCCAAAAGGCATGATCCTATAACAGTAAAGGTCGTAGTAAATAATAAAACCAATTTTCTCCTTATCCTCTAATGCCATCCTGATTTGATTATAGCCTAAAAAGGCATTCAAGAAAGCAAGGAGCTCATGGCCCGAAGTTGCATCTACCAGCTAATCAATTTTGGATAGAGGGTAACTCTCTTTTAGATAAGCCTTGTTCAACTTCTTGAAGTTTATGCACATTCCCCACTTGCCATTCACCTTCTTAATAGGGACCACATTGGAAATCTAGTTTGGATAGGAGACTTCTCTAATGAATCCAGTCTTGAGGAGCTTGTCAACTTCTTCTGTAATTGCCTTCTATCTCTCTGAGGTATCTTTTCTTTCACTGGCCGATGTTTGGAATCAATAGTCAGATGATGTTCTATGACTTTAGCATCAATTCTGGGCATATTTGCAGGGACCCAAGCAAAGATATCTACATTTCTCCATTGAAATTCGACGAGCTACTCTCGTACCCCATCTCTCAGATTGGAACCAATTTGCACTATGTGCTTTTTATTCCCATCACTCAAGGAGACTAAGATAAGATCTTCAATGGATTCTCCCCATTCTTCTGTAAGGTCATCCCGGATGTCCAACCCATCAACTAGGCAAGGGTCAAACTACTCATCACTTTGTAGGACAATTGAGTAGCAATGTCTCACCAAAGCTTGATCTTATCTGACCTCTCCAATCCCATAGCTTGTCGAAAACATCATCTTTAAATAGTAGATCAACACTACTGTCCGAAGTTCATTTAGACTAGGTCAGCCAAGAATTGCATTATAAGTAGATAGAGCTTTCACTTCCATAAAATCTACTTGTGCTCTGGATTGTCTTGGATATCGTCCTATAGCCATAGTTAAAGTTATTGCACCTTCAACTAGCACTGCATCATCAGTGAAGCCAACTAAAGGAGAACTCATAGATCCGAGCCAGTTATTAGGTATAAATATTTTAGAAAAAGTATCATAAAATAAGACATCGATCAAACTTTTTTTATCGATAAGGATGTGGCGTACATCATAGTCTGCAATATTTAAAATTATTATAACCACGTCATTATGCGGGAACTAAACTTCTTATGCATCTTCTTCAGTGAAAGCAATAGGCTCCTTAGTTCTCCACCTTTTAGCCGATCCCTCAGATCTGCTAGCCTCCCCTTATTGAAGTCCCCTAGAGATGGTATTGATGATGTCGAGAGATGGCCGATCTTCTTGTTGCTCCTCCCTCCTTGGTGGTTCCAACTATGGTAGTGCTCTCGGCTAATCTGCTCTTGTCTCAAGCCAGCATCGTAGAAATCGACCAAGCTTGCATCTCCTGATGAGCTCCTCGATCTTGTCTTGGAGCTGAATACATTCTTCAGTATTGTGACCATGGTCACGATGGTAGAGACAGTACTTGTTAGGATTGTACTTACTAGGATGAGTGCGCATCCTCTTCGATCTCGGCAGTTGCTCCTTAATCTCCATCAATACTTGTATTTTTGGAACATTGAGGGAAGCGTAGTTATGGAACCTTCTGGGGGGAGAGCTCCTTCATGCCCTTCAATCAGGACTTCTTTGATGGCGAGCTCAAGAAGGGGTTCGGACTTGCTTGCGCTCAGGGGGAGTCTGAGAGCGCGGTCGAACTTTATTCAACCTTTTTTTAACTATGGACTTGCTAGACTTGCCCTCCTACCGCTCTCTTGTAGCTTCCTCATCCTTTAATTTGAAGGCTTCTTCAGCTCGGGCATAACCTTCAGCCCGAGCTAGAAGATTAGTAAAATCTCTGAGGTACTTCAATTTTAGGAAGAACAATAGGTCATTCTTCTGAAGGTCGCTCCTTAGTGCGACCATGGCTATAGACTGATCCATGTTTCGAACTTCCAAGTCAGCGACGTTGAAGTGGTTAACATAAGTCCGGATGGACTCTCCTTTCTACTGCTTGATGTTAATGAGGGAGTCTGAGCCTCACATCAAACATTCGTTGCTGATAAAATAAGCCGCAAATTGATGGCTCATTTGGTCAAAGAAGAAGATCATATCCGACTTTAGGATCAAGTACCAGTTCCTCGCTACTTCCTTTAGAGTTGATGAAAAAGCTCGGCATAGAATGGCATCTGGTGCATCATGGAGTAGCATCATGGTCCGAAAAGCCTCTAGGTGGTCAACTAGATTAGTGGTCTCGTCATAGCTCTTGAATTGGGGGAGCTTGAAGTTCGGCGGGATCGACTCCTGCATGATTCTCTAGGAGAAAGGAGGGTCGGTACAGATGTTGTCATGGTTAGCTAGGGCAGCATAGTGGAGGTCCTCAATCTACCAATCTATTTTCTAAAGTTTTTGACTGAGGGCATCATCTCGATCATAGATCTCGGAGAATTTTCGACTGTAGATAGGGAACATTTCCTCCAAAGAAGAATCATGATCTGAGTTGGGGTCTACTGCCTTCCATTTTTCCTTTCCAGGAGTATCGGGTCTACTGACCCAAGTGTGCCTCCTTAGGACTGGTTCTTGACATCCTGACAGAGGTTTTTTCAGCTAGACTACTGTCGGAGGTTGCTGCATGGCTTGCACCATTTCAATGAGGCCTCGGACCTACTGCACCAATAGGTTGAACTGCTCTGAATCCACCATTACCACCGATGGAGGAGGTAGAGATGATGGTAATGGTGTTGAAGCAAGTAGATTTGACTTAGATTTGGCAGTGAAGGAGATGGATCTCCGAGTGGTCATCTTCTTTGAGGGCATTTTTGAAGTAGAAGGGGATCAAACGGAGATGGATCCTGGGTCGACTGAGCACTCCTTTTAGAATAAGAGCTTAAAGATCCTTCTTCTAACACCAATTTTGTTGGTGCAGAATCCAGTTGACGTCGAAACTAAGCTAGAACTGGAGAAGATGGGATCACCATCAGCAACCTACAAAATAAAGTCCAAATCAGAGTTGGGGGTGGTGGCTCCAACAGGACCCTTTGATGATCAAGTCAACTCTTCTAACCAATAGAAATAGAGTGCTCAGGAAATTTAGGAGCTGAGTAATGGGAAGGGGAATGAGAGCTCAGAGAGAAAACATATCTGAAGGGTCTCTTTTATAGATGGAGCCTATAACAAACTAATGGTGACAGCCATAACTGTTTGGTAGTGGGCCGTTCAATCCATGTGGAGTTTATTATGGAAGGTGGTTTTTGTTGTCATGACGTGCTAGTCCATTGGAATTCAATAGTTGATGTTCAAAGGGAGTAGGCATTAGCAATGAAGAGCTTCAAATCACAATAGTTTCAGAGAGGTTCAAGCTCCTTTGAGGTCGTCCGCATATAGGTTGGTTCGTATTGAGTTGGTAGGCTAAATTCATGTGAATGATGAGGTCCTTCTAGATGGCTGAAAGAAGATTGACTGAAAAGAGGTCGATTGGAGGGAGCTTGCTTGGCAACTAGAAGGAGATCAATTGGAAGGAGGCTGGCTGAAGGAAGCTTGCCTTGCGACTGGAAGGAGGTCATCCATATGGTGTTCAATAGGAAGAGTTCATCTGGAAGGAGGTTGACTTAAATCATGTTATTCACTTTCCATCAAAGGATAGGGTTAGTATAGCAATATTTCTCCTTCATCATTCAAGATCATGTCGCCAAACTTTGATGTGCTTTTGGGAGGTTCTGTAGCATGAACTCATCTCTGAGGAGATTGGCAAATCTCAGCAGGAGCAAGGTCGGCAGTCAAGAACTTCGACTAGGGGTATTTTGCCCCCGATAAGCCCTTAGGGCAACAAGATAGAGTTTGACAGGAGTCCGACTAGAGGTGTCCAACCCGAAGGAGTTCAAAAGGCACGTTGCTGAAGGAGTACAAAAGACTGGAGGACGGAGAGAATTTGGCTTCTCTAAGGTTGTCTAGTGATTAGAAGAAGTTCGGTTGGCAAGAACTTGGTTGGCGATTATGATGGGTGGATGACTTTGATACTCTTATGACTCGTTCATTCTTTTTGGAGCTTAGCTATTTTTAGGACCGTTCGAAGGCTAATAAAAGGGAGATGAGGCCCTTTTGCCTGCATACTCAATGCTCTTGGTGCAAGAATGCAGAGGTCTGCCACTCTTCATAGGTTGTAGAAGTTCGTCTAGAAGTTTTGTTGATTGGGTGTCAAACCAATATTGAACAGCCCTGATGGATTCCAGTTGGGAAGGAGTTCAAGCAGCTTCAAGGTCGGCTAAGCTGAATTGCATTGGAACCAAATACTCAACTTCTTAGAGGGATGCCATCACTGTTTAAGCTCATCTGGGTGAAACCCGTAATGCCTTATAGATTTGGAGTCATTAATTGAAGTTTGCAATGGTTGTTGTCGCCAGACGAGGTTACCTAAAATCATATTGGACTTTGGCAGGAAAGGGTTTATCCCTAACAAGGATCATTCTAGTTGCTCCCAAAATCCGCCAGTGACACCTAGTAGCATATGGTGGCAACCCATCAGAATTGAATGCGAACCTCTTGGTGTAGTTATCTATGTGAATCGGTTCTACTATCATGAGTCCCGATAGAATTAGGTTTTAAGGTAAACTCGTCAAAACCCAACATTCGTCATAAGAATGAATCATTCGATTTGAGTCCAATGTGAAATCCTAATAGAAAACTCTTTTCTATTATATCACACTGCCATGGCCATGGGCTTAAAGACTCAATCTCATAATCATCATAGGACTACTCCTCCACAATCAAGGTTGATAGATCCCATCTTGGTGCAATCTAGTTCCTATAATAAACATGCTATAGCCAGCATAAACCTTAGAGTTCCAAATGGGTAGGTGGTCGTGTTATGGTGCAGTCAAATTATAACACACTCAAGGTGAACTATCGATGCACCTGAAGTCAAAGAACCTGAGACACAACTATAGCATCGAGCTAGTCATCGACGAGAAGGTAGAATTTCTTATGACAGCTCAAGATGGTCATGCTCTGTGCCCTCATTCTCTTACAAGTACCTGTACTCTCATTTTGGTATCTCTACACCATAGACTTAAGACTCATCTATCTTAAAAAAGTGATCATACACCAACCTTCCTGATCGATCACCATCCTCATGATGATCCTATAGTTGGAAGCAGTTTATGAGTTAGTTATGAAAATTCATGTCTTAAATTTTCAACTCTTAAAAATATGAATTATCATTATCATTAACTCAAAGGATGTATCATGAATACTTTTAAATACACACTATGATAGAAAAAATAATTTTTTTATTAATTTATATTCAAAATTATAAAATTGCTCTTAAAAGTGTATTATAAGTGTCAACCAATCTGACTTCTAGGGCATACATCTAACAAACCTTCACTTGACTTACAGCCAACTGGCTACGAATCTAAGTTCCATCTTCTTAAGGTAGGCTTCTATCTTCTGTTGGCCTAAAGGCTTTGTTAGTGGATTTGTCGTGTTTTCCATGGTGTTGACTCTCTTAATCTTGACGTAACCCATCTTGAGGTAATCATAGATGAGATGGAATTGCCGCTCGATGTGCTTGAATTTTTGGTGAGACCTTGGCTCCTTAGCCAAAGCTA
The DNA here is from genome assembly GCA_006176705.1 of Cocos nucifera. Lineage (NCBI taxonomy): Eukaryota > Viridiplantae > Streptophyta > Magnoliopsida > Arecales > Arecaceae > Cocos > Cocos nucifera. The sequence goes on from QRFJ01001135.1 coordinate 108,410, forward strand.
TTGCACCATTATTGTTGCAGTACAGAGGGACAACATCCAATGGCATCACTTCAAGCTCTACGATAAACTTTGTGTACTAGAATGCCTTCTTTGCAGCTTTCGATGTAGCGATGTACTCTACTTCCATGGTGGAATTCGCTATCACGGTCTGCTTGAAACTCTTCTAGCTGATAGCACCACCATTGCACATAAATAGACTGCTTGATATCGACTTTCGATCATCTATGTCAGACATAATGCCTGAGTCTATATATCCCTAGATCTGGAGTTCTCCATTACTAAAGACCAAGAATATATCCGTAGTCCTTCTCAAATACTTAAGCATACACTTCATATAATTCTAGTGCTCTTCACCTGGATTCGACTGATACCTGCTTGTGACACTCACAACATGGGCTATATCAGGTTGTGTACATAGCATGGCATACATAAGGGATCTTGCTCATACATTCAATCTGCTTAGGGATGCTAGGGCACATCTTCTTGGAGAGATGAATACCATGTCTGAAAGGTACCAATCCCCTCTTGGAGTTTTTCATGCTGAACCTCTTCAACACCTCCTCTATATACATCTTATGTGAGAGACCCAGCATCCTATTTAGTCTATCCCTATAGGTCTTAATTTCTAAAGTAAAGGATGCCTCTCCTAGATCTTTCATAGAAAACTCTTTTGATAACCATATTTTGACCGTAGTCAGTATGGAATATCATTCTCAATAAGGAGGATGTCTTCCACATGTAGTACGAGGAAGACAATAGCGCTCTTACTGATCTTTTTGAATACATAAGGCTCCTCCTTATTTTTGATGAATCCAAATAATTTGATCACATCATTAAAATGAGCATTCCAGCTCCGAGATACTTGCTTAAGTCCATAGATGGATTTTTGCAACTTACAGACCTTGTGATCAGCATCACTGGATGTGAAACCTAGTGGCTATCTCACATAGATATCTTTTTTAAGATATCCATTTAAGAATGTCATTTTCACATCCATCTGCCATATTTAGTAATCGAAATAGGCTGCAACAATAAGCAGTGTGTGGATGGATTTAAGCATGGCTACTGATGAGAAGGTATCTTGATAGTTAATGCCTTCATGCTGACTATACCCTTTCATCACTAACCTAACCTTGAATCTCTCCATATTCCCATCTACATCTATCTTTCTCTTATAGATCTATTTACACCCAATAGGTACAATACCAAGGTCCAGACTTGGTTCGATCTACCAAGTCTTGTAGAGCTATTTACATCCAACAGATTAATTTATACCCAATAGGTGGATCTACCAAGGTCCAAACTTGGTTCGATCACATTGAGTCAATCTCTGACTTCATTGCCTCTAACCATTTTTTAGAGTCAATATCTATTATTGCCTCATCATAGATTTTGGGATCATCACCATGAACCCCATTTCTCGTAAGGAACATTTTCTTTACATCTTCTGAAATAATGCCTAAGTATCTTTTAGGAGGATGGAAAATCCTATTTGTTCTATGAGGTAGAGGAGATTGTGATTGGACAGGCTCAATTTGATTAGGTTCCTTAGCTCGTTGCTCTTGGAAGACTTTCTCTTCGAGCCTTATCTATCCTCCAATGCCACCATCCTCAATTAACTATTTTTCAAACATGTCGACTTACGATCATATTATGATCTTTCGAAAGATAAAAGTAATATCATAATGAATCTTTAGGATATCCTATAAAATAAGCTCTAAAGGATCTAGACTCTAACTTATCTGCCTATTGTTTCTTAACATGAGCCAGACAACACCAAATTCTGAGATGACTCAAACATGATTTCTTACCATGCCATATCTCAGATGATGTGGTAGAAATAGTTTTAAAGGGAACCCTATTTGGTAAGTAAATTGCGATCATTAGACTATGTACCTAAAAAAAATTAGGGAGGTTCATGAAGCTCATCATGGATCGAACCATATCTAATAGGATTCGATTCCTCTATATTGAAATTTCGTTGAGTTGAGGCATTCCAAGTGGAGTCCATTGAGAGACTATGCCATTTTCCTTAAGATAGTCTAAGAATTTTTGACTAAGGTATTCACCTTCTCAATCTGATCGAAGAATCTTAATAAGTTTTTTAGCTTGCTTTTCTACTTCATGTCTGAATTTTTTGAACTTTTCAAAGGCTTCAGACTTGTGTTACATCAAATACACAAACCCATACTGAGATAGATCATCGGTAAAGGTGATGAAGTACACCTAATTATCTCTGGCCGGCACATCAAATGGGCCACACACATCTATGTGTACTAGGGCAAGAAGGTTTGTGGCCCTTTCCCCATGTCTTATAAAAGAAAGCTTGATCATTTTGCCATGAAGGCATGATTCATAAATCGGATATGACTCGAAAGTCAATGAACTCAATAGCCTAAATTTTTTCAATTTTTTAATCCTGTCTTCCACTATATGACCTAGTCTAAGGTGCCACAGATACTTATCATTTAAACTAGCCCTAGGTCGCTTTAGTCCTATGGCATTAATATTTTTCTCGATATTTAATACAAATACATCAATATGCAACTGATAGAGATCGTTAATTAAGAATCCACTTGCAATTTTATTTCTTTAAAAAAGAATAGTATGGTGGTCCTTAAGAAAGTTAGTAACATAACCTTCATGTGCTAAACAAAAAATAGAAATCAAATTCCTACTTGCTATAGGCACAAAATAACAGTCCCTAAGAATCAAATCTAAACTAGATGGTAGTCAAAGAGGGTAGGTTCCCATGACCACAGTAACAACTTTTGCTCTATTTCTAATATGCAGGATTATCTCACCATCCCTTAGCCTCCTGCTCTCCTCAAGATCCTGCTTGAAAGTACATAAATGAGCACTAAATCCAGAGTCAAGCATCCAACTGAATGTAGAAGAAATTATTAAATTAGATTCAATCATGAGCATACCTTCAGAAGGACCTGCTTTCTTCTTATTCTTTAGGGTGGCCAGGTATAAAGGATGGTTCTGCTTCTAATGGCTGTCAGAATTATAATGAAAATACTTTTCTTTGTCAATGGTCTTGTTCTTTGGCGCTCCCTTTTTCTTCTTCCCACCTTCCACATTCTGCTTCTTCGCAGTCTTCTTCTTCTTTCTAAAAGATTTTCTTTTGGAAGAAGTCCGCTCCACAGCAAGCACTAAGCCCTTTAAATCTTTCACAGAGAGCTCAGTAGTAACTAGCATGTTCATAAGTTTAGCTAAGGTATTTTAAAGTTTATGCATATGGTAGTTTATGATGAACTATCCATACGCATCAGTCAAGTATTATAGAATTATATCGATTTGCAGGTCCTTGTCCAACTTGACACTGAGCTTCTCAAGCTCCTCTAAGTCCTTAATCATCATCAGACAATGATCTTGGATTGATTGCCTATCACATATCTGAGCCTTAAAAAGTCTCTTAGTGACTTGATATTTGACTGCGCAACTCTGTTTACCAAACAACTCTTATAGGTGAGCCAACATTTGATGGCTAGTCTTTATATCTTCATGTTGGTGCTGGAGTTCATCAAACATCGAGCCTAACATGTAATATTTGACTTTGTTATGTTCGTCCATCCACTTGTCCAGAGATGCTCTCTATTCAGTGGATGGACAAACTGGTAAAGTGGGAGGATACTGTTTCAACACATGAGTCAACTTCTCAAAACCCAAAATAATTTTAAAATTCTAGAGTCAATCCTTGTAGTTGGGTTCGATCAGTCTATGGGTGTCTGGGATACGATCTAGTGGGTTGGACGCAGATATTTTCTTATAGAGAGTCAAAGTTTCTAGTTAGATTTTATAATTAGACTTAACCAATTTATTTAGAAATTTTATTATTAAACAAATTAGACTTTCACTATTTACGTGGATCCCTACATTCTCTTAGTAGAGATGCAAAAATCTCCATGATCAATGATTTTTAGTGGATGGTGTGGTCCCACCAACTGGCTCACCACCTCACCTAACCGTTATTGATGATAGATCAATCGATGAGTGGACAACTCTTGTCCAATGATTCTTAAATCATGGTGCACCCAAACCTGATCTCTAATTCATGAATCTCACCGTGTCCAGAATATTGATCCAATACTTAGTTGAAGGAAAATCCTAATTTTCCAAGGTCAGGTTCATTCAGATCTGATTGGATCGAGAGGCATATTTCAAAAATTTTCTCTTAGATCCTAATCAAATCTGACATTTTTCAGATCTAATTTTATGATTTGATAATCAAAAAAATTAAATTAAGTCAAATCTAAATTAATTTTACCTTGATTCTGGGTAATCTGATTACCCATTGATGATCGTGCTGAAGCCCTGTGGTTCTGGATCTAGCCACGCAAGTGCCTGACCTCTACCGATATCTACTCGGGCTGGATCTGAAGATCTTCTTCTTCTCTTTTTTTTTAAAAAAAATCAGATTTGGATCTAATTTGGAGGATCTTCGAAACTCCTTTCGAAGATCTGCTGTCGTCTCTGTAGCAGTGCTGCCTTCTTCCTTTCTCGTCAGCCTTTTCTTGCTTGAATCTCACTAATCTGATGGTCCAACTTCCTTAGGCATGGTGAGGAGAGAGAGGATCAGAAAGGTGGCATGGAGGAGGGAGAGGGGCAGCCTTGGGGCATGGCTAGGAGAGAAGTCTATAAAAAATGGGCATAGATAGGTCTTTATATAGACCCTACTGCGCCATGCAGTGCCACATCATCCCAGCCAATCATGTTGCTTCGTTTAATCAGATCTAAATCTGATTGATGGGATGACATGACCTGATCCAATCAGATGAGAGACCCATAGATTCATCCTAAGGTGGCGCCAAAGATTGATCAAAGTCTATAGGTGAGGGTCACCTAGTTTGAATCCAAGAAGTAACCTGGAGTCCCATCCATATGGGACTCCAGGCGTCCCTATCCATGTGGCACGCCATCCTAGGCATGCACCCCTTTCTTTCCAATTTTTAGGGGGGACAAGCCCCTATTTGCTCTCCAATAAGTGCATGATACATGGGCAAATGTCCAAGGGTCAAAGGTCAACATTTGACCAAAGTCAAAGGATAAGAATTAGCACATGACGAAAAATGGCAGGTGTTGTCTTAAATTTTTTTCATAAATTAAGACGACCCTTTTTTTGACCTAGACAAGCTCCAGTCAGACCAGGTGAAGGTACCTAAGTGAGCATAAACTTATTTGGCTCAGTCGAGATAACTTTTAATGATAGAAAAAGTTGAATGTTGGTTCAATCGTGTGCTAGCACGATTTTCTTGAACCTAATTGAATCTAATTCAAATCAATTGAACTGAATTAGTCCAATTGATGATATCTAGATCCAAACCCTTGTTTGTGTGATCCTAGTTAGGTTCAGTTCTATATGGTAATGGGATATGTAGTGATCTCCATCATCAACATCATCGAAACTTCTTTTCGATGGATCAGAACTCTTTTGATTCAGACAACTTAGAATGATCGATCATCTAAATCATTCTAATTGCTCCCAAAATCCACTAGTGACACCTAGTAGTATATGGTGGCAACCCATCAAAACTAAAATGAACCTCTCGATGCAGCTACTTGTGTGATTAAGTTCTTCTATCTTGAGCCCCGATCAGATTAGGGTTAAGGTGAACTCGTCAAACCCTAATTTCTATCATATGATTTAATCATTCGACTCAAGTCCAATGTGAAAATCTTAATAGAAACTCTTTCTATTATTTCACTCTCTGCCATGGCCATGGGCTTATGGACTTGATTCTCATGATCATCATAGGGCTGCTCCTCATCCACCGAGGTAGATAGATTCCATCTTGGTGCAATCCAATTCCTACAATGAACATGCTATAGCCAACATACACCTCAAGGTTCCGAATGGCTAGGAGATCGAGTCATGGTGTAGTCAAACTATAACACCCTCAAGGTGAACTATCGATGCACCTCAGGTCAAAGAACCAGACACACCACTATAGCTTCGAGTCAATCATCGACGAGAAGGTAGACTTCCTTATGACTACTCGAGGTGGTCACGCTCAGTGCCCTCATTCTCTAACGAGTATCTGTACTCTCGCTCTGGTGTCTCTACACCATAGACTCAAGACTCATCTACTATAAAGAAGTGATTGTACACTAACCTTCCGAATCAATCACCATCCTCATGACGATCCTATGATCAGGAGCATTTTATGAGTTAATAATGAAAATTCTTGTCTTAAATTTTCAACTCTTGAAAATAAGAATTATCATTACCATTAACTCAAAGGATGTATCACAGATACTAAATACACCTATGTGATAGAAAATAACCCATTTTATTATTTATAGTCAAAATTATAATATTGCCCCTAGAAGTGTATTACAAGTGTCTGCCAATTCTGGATTCTAGGGCACACATATGTCTAACAATCCTTAGTTAAGTCAGAATCACCACTTGCACGAATTGGATTCCTGATTGGGTCTCTCACCATATCCAAAATATTGAGCCCAAGCCATCCTCCAATCCATAGCATTCAATGCCTAATAGACGTGGTTGCATCTTTCTGGTGTAACTGAATCACTATATCCCTCCGAGAAGAGTCCGTATATCTACAATAGTGAAAGATCTTAGACTTAATATTTTCTTAGGATGATTTGATTTAGGTCTCTCTAAACTAGACTTGACTTAGTCATAATAATTATGACTAACCTAGTAGCATGGGTTGTCTCGAATTGTTAGCCACCTCTAATCAGAACTGGATCGATATTAATGGTCAGGTAGGTAAGATCGGTGGAAGGGATATGCCATTAACTCGATAAGAATGCATTTAAATTGAGTAGCTTTCAATTAAAAACTAGTCGGTCATATCTACCAGACTTATCTTAGACATCAAATTATCGAATTAGAATCAATCGAATTAGCTTACAATCCAGGCTCGAACCATGGAGCAAAATCTGGTCTTGACTTGATCAAGTCACATCTCAACATGATTCAACCTTGTCCTAGACTTAATTCTATTAGGCTGGTCAAATCTAAGCATTCTTTGATCCCATCTAACCAATTCTTGATTCAATTTGATCAACCGCTAGATCTAATTACGCTGCCCAAGTCCGAACCCAAATTTTTAAAGGCATCTTAGATCTTAAAATTCATAATTTTAGATCTAATTAGTTTCATAATGTTAATTCTTAATTATGTTTGTGTTCATAACTAGAAACATGCAAAAATCCTAGGATTTTAGAATCTAGGATTTTATAGAAAAGTAAATTTTTGGTTCCTGATTAGGGATGAACGTGTAGCACCCCTACATGCCATAAGAGCATCCGATCGATGGAAGGAGAGGGCCTTTAAGCTCTACTTTGCTCTTATGACTGGACGGCCAAGGGGCACGTCTTAATAAAAAATAATTACTACACTACAAAATAATAAATCTACAACATATATCTCATACAAAGTCATAGATCTAAATATGCATGTTTTGTATACATCTAATATATCAATCATTAAATCCTAAATGCATGCTTTCAGATCTAGTACATCACATGAGATATCTAAAAAATAAATTTTATATTGATTATATCAAAATAAAATCTATTCTAGATAAATCACAAAACTATTCTATAATTAGTCTAGGCATGCTTCATTCATATCTCATATAAAAATAAAAAAATTTATTTTCTATTTTTAGATTTGATTATAACATTTATAACATCTAAAAATAGAAGCATAAAGATCTAAAAATAAATTTTAATCATATCAAAAAAAAAAATAGCACTAGACTGCTCATAGAACAATTCTAAACCTAGTCTAGATTTGCATCTCATGCAAGATTGATATGAATCTAAAATTTTTAATTCTTTTGAATTTAGATCTGATCACATCTAATATGATATCTAAAATTCTTAGTATCAGATCATAGATTATAAAAAAATTAGATCTAAAATAGATCTAAAGAACTGCTAACCAAGCTTTGATACCTGTTGAAGGAAAAACTATTTTTTTCTACCACAAGATTGGTTTGATCTGACCAGATCTATAGAGAATATTTTAAAAATTTTTCTACAAAATCTAATTAGATCAGAGAGTTCTCCAATATAATTTTAATAATCTGATATTAAATCTAAAAATAAGAAATAAATTAGATATGAAATTTATACCTGATTGGGTAATCTGATTATCCTGTCGATGATTTGCGGAAGCTCGGGGTTCTAGATTAAGCCAAGCACATGCCTGACCTCTACCAGAGTCTACTTAGACTGGATCTAGAGATACTCTTCTTTTAGATTTTATTATAAAAAATTAGATCTAAATCTGATTTGTAAAGCCTTTGAATCAACTGATGAAGGTAGCATGCTCGTCTCACGAATGTCATCTTTTTTCTTGAAACCTTCGCACCAATTTCTATGGACCTTCTCTTGGAACCTTGACCCAACCTTTGGGCATGGAGAAAAAGAAGAGGAGGAGAATGGAGAGGGAGAGAGGATGGCTGCCTATGGGGCTTTGGGTTGTGGAGCATAAAGCATATAGAAACCCTAGGGCATAGGGTCTCTTAAATAGAGCCCTGCGCCACCTCAATGTTCCAATCAGTCAAGCAAACAATTACTTGATTTGTTTTTGATTTCTTGATAAATTTTTTATGCCAACTCACATCATATTTGCCACCCCAAATATTCCATATAATGCCATACAAAATAGGTAGGAAGAAGGAAAGAAAGTTTGGTGCGAGATGGACTCTTCCTTCTCTCTTAGAGTTTGATCTCTATCAAACCTCTTTGACTTGTCAAATCTAAAATTTGATCAAGTCAAAACCTATCCACTTTGGGCGCACAACTAGGGGGACATGTGCCCTCTCCATGCCATACCAAAAAGTGTTGGCTTGCACTCCTAGAAAATCTTTAGGTGGCATGCGCCCTTGATCCCTTCTTTCTTACAATAGGGTCAACCTTTGACCTTGGTGTGTGATAGAAAAGGCAGGTGACAGATGACCAAAAATGACAGGTGTTGTCCAAAAATCATCTGATGAATTTAGACAATCTTATTCTAACCTAGACATGTTCTAGTCAGGATTTTGGTTGAGGCAAACTAGAAAGACTACAAAAGAAGAATGTTAGGTTCAATCATATGCTAGCATAATTTCCTTAAATCTAATTGGATCTAATCCAAATCAATTGAACTGACTCAGTTCAATTGATCACAACCAGACTCAAATCTTTGTATGTGTAACCCAATTAGGTTCAATTCTATATGGTAATGAGATATGTCATGTTCTCTATTATTGACATCATCAAAATACCTTTCGATAGATCAAAATTTTTTTAATTTATACAATTAGAATGATCGATCATCAAGATCATTCTAATTGCTCCCAAAATCTACCAATGACATCTAGCAGCATATGGTGATAATCCATTAGAATTGAAAGTGAACCTTTTGATGTAGCTATCTGTGTAAATCAATTCTACTATCATGAGTCCCGACAGGATTAGGATTTAAGGTAAACTCGTCAAAACCCAACATCCATCATATGAATGAATCATTTGATTTGAGTCCGATGTGAAACCCTAATGAAAAACTCTTTTCTATTATATCACACTGTTATGGCCATGAGCTTAAGGACTCGATCTCATGATCATCATAGGACTACTCCTCCACTATCGAGGTTGATAGATCCCATCTTGGTGCAATCCAATTCTTATAATGAACATGCTTGTTGGTGCAAAAATTTGTGAGGACGCCGAAGATGGCTAGAGTGGAAAAAGTGAGGCCACCGATGGGACCTGCAAAATAAAATCTAAATCAGAGGTGGGTGGCGAAGAAAAATCTTGAATTTTTTGGATCAGGTTCGTTCAGATCTGATTGGATCGAGTGGCATATTTCAAAAATAACCTCTTAGATCCTAATCAGATCTAACACTTTTTAGATTTAATTTTATGATCTAATAAATAAAAAAATTAAATTAAATTAAATCTAATTAATTTTTACCTTAATTTTGGATAATCTAATTATCCATTGATGATCCTACTGAAGCCCTGAGGTTCTGGATCTAGCCACGCAAGCGCCTGACCTCTATCGATATCCACTCGGGCTAGATCTAAAGATCATCTTCTTCTCTTTCTTTTCTCAAAAATTCAGATCTAGATCTGATTTGGAGGATCTTCGAAACTCCTTCTGAAGATCACCCATCGTCTCTACAGCAGTGCTGCCTTCTTTCTTTTTCGTCAGCCTTTCTTACCTAACTCGCACTAATATGAAGCCCAACTGCCTTAGGCTTGGAGAGGAGAGAGAGGATTAGAAAGGTGGCATGGAGGAGCGAGAGGAGCAGCCTTGGGGCATGGGCTAAGAGGAACTCTTGAAAAAGTGAGTGCAGATAGGTCTTTATATAGACCCTGCTGCGCCATTCAGTGCCACATCACCCCGGCCAATCACGTTGCTTCGTTTAATCAGATCTAAATCTGATTGATGGAATGACATCATCTGATCCAATCAGATGAGAGACCCATAGATTCATCCTAAGGTGGTGCCTAAGACTGGTCAAAGCCTATAGGTGAGGGTCACCTAGTTTGAATCCAAGAAGCAACCTGGAGTGCCTTCCATATGGGACTCCAGGCGTCCGTATCCATGGGTGCACGCCATCCTAGGCATGCACCCCCTTCTTTCCAATTTCTAGAGAGGGGATAAGATCCTATCTGCTCTCCAATAAGTGCATAACATATGGACAGATGTCTAAGGGTCAGTGATCAACGTTTGACAAAAGTCAAAGGACAAGAATTAGTAGGTGATGAAAAATGGCAGGTGTTCTCTCAAACTTATCTCATGAATTAAGACAACCTTTTTCTGACTTGGACAAGCTCCAGTCAGACTAGGTAAAGGTACCTAAGTGAGCATAAACTCATTTGCTTTAGTTGAGACAACTTTTAATGATAGAAAAAAGAGAATGTTAGGTTCAATCGTGTGCTAGCACGATTTTCTTGAACCTAATTGAATCTAATTCAAATCAATTAAACTAGGTTAGTCCAATTGATGATATCCAGATCCAAACTCTTATTTGTGTGATCCAGTTAGGTTCAGTTCTCTATGGTAATGGGATATGTAGTGATCTCAATCATCAACATCATCAAAATTTCTTTCGATGGATCAGAACTCTTTCTGATTCAGACAACTTAGAATGATCGATCATCTAAATCATTCTAATTGCTCCCAAAATCCACCAGTGACACCTAGCAGTATATGGTGGCAACCCATCAAAACTGAATGATGAACCTCTTGGTGCAGCTACCTTGTGTGATTAAGTTCTTCTATCTTGAGCCCCGATCAGATTAGGGTTAAGGTGAACTCGTCAAACCCTAATTTCTATCATATGATTTAATCATTCGATTCAAGTCCGATGTGAAAATCTTAATAGAAACTCTTTCTATTATTTCACTCTCTGCCATGGCCATGGGCTTATGGACTTGATTCTCATGATCATCATAGGGCTGCTCCTCATCCACCGAGGTAGATAGATTCCATCTTGGTGCAATCCAATTCCTACAATGAACATGCTATAGCCAACATACACCTCAGGATTCCGATATGGCTAGGAGATCGAGTAATGGTGTAGTCAAACTATAACACCCTCAAGGTGAACTGCCGATGCACCTCAGGTCAAAGAACCAGACACACCACTGCAGCATCGAGTCAGTCATTCGACGAGAAGGTAGACTTCCTAATGACTACTCGAGGTGGTCACGCTCAGTGCCCTCGTTCTCTAACGAGTACCTGTACTCTCGCTCCGGTGTCTCCTACACCATAGACTCAAGACTCATCTACTATAAAGAGAAGCGATTGTACACACTAACCTTTCGGATCAATCACCATCCTCATGATGATCCTATGGTCAGGAGCATTTTATGAGTTAATAATGAAAATTCATGTCTTAAATTTTCAACTCTTGAAAATATGAATTATCATTACCATTAACTCAAGGATGTATCACAGACACTAAATACACATATGTGATAGAAAATAACCCATTTTATTATTTATAGTCAAAATTATAATTTTGCCCCTTAGAAGTGTATTACAAGTGTCAGCCAATTCTGGCTTCTAGGGCACATATATCTAACAAACTCCCACTTGACCTAAAGCCAATTGGCTACAAATCTAAGTCCCATCTTCTCAAGGTGGGCTTCGATCTTCTGCTGGCCCAACGGCTTTGTAAGTGGGTCTGCCACATTGTCTGTGGAGTTCGACTCTCTTGACCTCGACGTAACCCTTCTCGAGGTAATCGCGGATGAGGTGTATCGCCGCTCGATGTGCTTGGATTTTTGGTGAGACCTCGGCTCCTTAGCAAGGGCTATGGCGCCATTGTTGTCGCAGTACAGAGGAATGGCATCTGATGGCATCACTCCGATTCTGTGGCAAACTTCTTGTACCAGAATGCCTCCTTTGCAGCTTCTGATGCAGTGATATATTCTGCTTCCATGGTGGAATCTGCTATACTTGGAACTCTTCCAACTGACAGCTCCACCATTGCAACAAATAGACTTCCCAGATGTCGACTTTCGATCATCTATATCGGACATAAAATCCGAGTCTGTATATCCCTGGACTTGGAGTTCTCCATTACCAAAGACCAACAACATATCCTTAGTTCTTCTCAAGTACTTAAGGATACATTTCACAGAAGTCCAGTGTTCTTCACCTGGATTTGACTGATATCTGCTTGTGACACTCACAGCATGGGCTATATCAGGTCGTGTACATAGCATGGCATACATGAGGCTCCCTATTGCAGAAGCATAAGGGATCTTGCTCATGCGTTCTATTTCCTCAGGTGTGCTAGGGCACATCTTCTTGGAAAGATGAATGCCATGTCTGAAGGGTACTAAAAACCCCTCTTAGAGTTTTCCATACTAAACCTCTTTAGTACTTCCTCTATGTACATCTTCTGTGAAAGTCCTAGCATCCTATTCGGTCTATCCCTATAGACCTTAATTCCTAGAATAAAGGATGCTTCTCCTAGGTCTTTCATGGAGAATTCCTTTAGACAACCACATTTTGACTATGGTCAACATGGGAATATCATTCCCAATAAGGAGGATGTCATCCACGTACAATACGAGGAAGACAACAGCGCTCCCACTGACCTTTTTGAAGACACATGGCTCCTCCTTCATTTTTGATGAAACCAAATTTTTGATCACATCATTAAAATGAGTATTCCAGCTCCGAGATGCTTGCTTAAGTCCATATATGGACCTTTGCAGCTTGCAAACCTTGTGATCATCATCACTGGATGTGAAACCTAGCGGCTGTTCCATATAGATATCTTCCTCAAGATATCCATTTAAGAATGCCATTTTCACGTCCATTTGCCATATTTCATAATCGAAATAGGCTGCAACAGCAAGCAATGTGCGGATGGATTTTAGCATAGCTACTGGGAAAAGGTATCCTGATAGTCAATGCCTTCGCATGTTGACTATAACCTTTTGCCACTAATCTAGCCTTGAATGTCTCCACATTCCCATCTGCACCAATCTTTCTCTTGAAGATCCATTTACACCCAATAGGTACTATACCTTCTGGTGGATCTACCAAGGTCCAGACTTGGTTTGAGTGCATCGAGTCAATTTCTGACTTCATTGCCTCTAACCATTTCTCAGAGTCGATATCTGATATCGCCTCGTTATAGGTTTTGGGATCATCACCATGAACCCCATTACCTATGAGGAAATATTTCCTCTACATTCCTCTGAAATAGTACCTAAGTACCTCTCAGGGGGATGGGAAAACTCTTTTCGATCTACGAGGTGGAGGAGGTAGTGATTGGATTGGCTCAACCTGATTTGGTTCCATTTGGTCCTTAGCTCGTTGCTCTTGTGAGACTTTCTCATCGAGCTTGATCTGCTTTCCAATGCCGCTATCTTGAATAAACTATTTTTCAAGAAAGATGGCATGTCGACTCACAATCACATTGTGATCTTCTGGAATGTAGAAATAATATCCTAATGACTCTTTAGGATATCCTATGAATCGAGCTCTAAAGGACCTAAAGTCTAACTTGTCCGCTTGTTGTCTTTTGACATGAGCCGGACAACCCCAAATTCTGAGATGACTCAGACTTGGTTTCTTACCATGCCATATCTCATACGGTGTGGTAGGAACGATTTTAAAAGGAACCCTATTCAGTAAGTATATTGCAGTTAACAAACAGTATCCCCAAAGAAAATCAGGGAGGTCTGTGAAGCTCATCATGGATCGGACCATATCTAATAGGGTCCTGATTTCCTCCGTTCTGAAAAACCACGTTGAGTTGAGGTGTTCCAGGTGGAGTCCATTGAGAGACTATGCCATTTTTCCTTGAGATAGTCCAGGAATTCCCGACTAAGGTATTCACCTCCTCGATCTGATCGAAGAACCTTAATGGATTTTCCAGTTTGCTTTTCTACTTCATGTCTGAATTTTTTGAACTTTTCAAAAGCTTCAGACTTGTGTCTCATAAGATACACATACCCATACCTAGATAGAATCATCGGTAAAGGATTATGAAGTAGACAAAAGTTGCCTCTAGCCGGCACATCAAATGGGCCGCACACATCAGTATGTACTAGGGCAAGAAGATCCATGTGGCCCTTTCCCCATGTCCTACAAAAGGGAGTTTAGTCATTTTGCCATGAAGATAGATTCACAAATTGGATATGACTCGGAAGTCAATGGACTCAATAGCCCTATTTTTCTCCAATTTGTTAATCCTATCTTCTGCTATATGACCTAATCTTAGGTGCCATAGATACCTATCATTTGGACTATCCCTAGGTCATTTTGATTTTATGGCATTCACATTTTGCTCGAAAGTTAAAAATAGATACATCAATATGTAACTGATAAAGACCATTAATAAGGAAAACCACTTGCAATTTTATTTCTTTCATAAAGAATGTTACAATGGTCCTTAAAAAAACTAATTACATAGCCTTCTTAATGCAAAGCATGAAACAGAAATCAAATTTCTGCTTGCTGCAGGCACATAATAACAATCTTTTAATACTAAGTCTAAACTAGATGGTAGTCGAAGAGGGTATGTTCCCACGGCCACGGTAGTAACTCTTGCTCCATTTTTGATGCATAGGATCATCTCACCATCCCTCAGCCTCCTGCTATCCTCAAGACCCTGCATAGAAGTGCACAAATGAGCACTAGAACCAGAGTCAAGCACCCAACTGGATGCAGAAGAAACCTATAAGGTTAGACTCAATAACGAGCATACCTCTAGAAGGACCAGCCTCCTTCTTCTTTAGTATTGCCAGGTAAGTAGGGCAGTTCCACTTCCAATGGCCATTATTGTTGCAATGGAAAAACTTTCCTTTATCAGCGGCCTTCTTCAGCTCTGTCTTTTTCTTCTTTCCTCCTTCCACCTTGTACTTTTTCACAGACTTCTTCTTCTTTCCAAAAGACTTTCTCTTGGAAGAAGTCCATTCCATAGCAAGCACTGAGCCTTTAGAACCTTTCATGGAAAGCTCAGCGGTAACCAGCATGTTCATAAGTTCGGCCAAGGAATTTTGAAGTTTATGCATATGGTAGTTAATGATGAACTATCCATATGCATCAGTCAAGGATTGCATAATTATATCATTCTGTAGATCCAAGTCTAACCTCACTCCGAGCTTCTAAAGCTCTTCCATGTCCTTGATCATCATCAGACAATGATCTTGGACTGACTGCCCATCACGCATCTTAGCCTTGAACAGTCATTTAGTGACTTGATACTTGGCTGCGTGACTCTATTCACCAAACATCTCCTGTAGGTGAGCCAACATTTGGCGAGCAGTCCTTGATATCTTCATGTTGGCGCTGGAAGCTCATCAGACATCGAGCCCAACATGTAGTATCTGGCCTTATTATCTTCGTCTGATCCATTTTATCCAGAGATGCTCTCTGTTCAACAGATGGACGAGCTGGTAAGGTGGGAGGGTCCTGGATCCAAATACATGAGTTAACTTCTCGAAACCCAAAATGATTTTAAAGTTTCCTGAGCCAATCCTTGTAATTTGGTCCAGTCAGTCTATGGGTGTCCAGGATTCGTGCTAGTGGGTTGGATGCAGACATTTTTCTGTAGAGAGTCAAAGTTTCTAGTTAGATACTATAATTAAGACTTGACCAATTTGTTTAGAAATTTTATTTTTAAACAAATTAGCTCCCACTATTTTTTTTTGGATCCCTACACTCCCTCTGTAGAGATGCAAAAATCTCCACGATTAATGATTTCTAGTGGGTGGTGCGGTCTCACCAACTGACTCATCACCTCACCTAACAGTTATTGGTGATGGGTTAGCCAATGAGTGAACAACTCTTGTTCAATGATTCTCTAATCATGGTGCACCCAAACTTGGTCTCTAATTCATGAATCTCACCATGTCCGAAATATTGATCCACTCCTTAGTTAAGTCAGACCCACCATTTGCATAGATTGGATTCCTAATTGAGTCTCTCACCGTATCCAAAATATTGAGCCCAATTCATCCTCCAGCCCATAGCATCCAATGCCTAATAGACATGGTTGCATCTTCCCGGTGCAACTGAGCCACTGTAACCAGCCGAGAACAATCAACCCCGGGAAGGGCCCGCACATCTACAATGGTGGAAGACCTTAGACTTAATCTTTTCTTAGGGAGATTTGATTTAGGTCTCATTAAACTAGACTTGACATAGTCATAACAATTATGACTAACCTAGTGGCATGGGTTAGCTCGGATTATTGACCACCTCAGATCAGAACTGAGTCAACAAATATGGCCAGGTAAGTGAGACCGGTGGAAGGGATATGCCATTAACTCGACAAGAATGCATTCGAGTCGAGTAGCTCCCAATTAAAAATCAGTCGGATCGTATCTGCCAAACTTACCTTAGACACCAAATTATTGAGCCAGAACCAATCGGGTTAGCCTACAATCCAGACTCTAACCACTGAGCCTAATTAGGTCTTAAGCTTGATCGATCACTCATGTGACTCGACTTGACCCAGACTTAATCCTATTAGGCTGGTCAATTTAAGCATTGTTGATCCCATCTAACCAACTCTTGATTCGGTTTGATCAACCGCTTAGACCTAATTGAGCTACCCAAGCCCGAACCCAATTTTATGAATATGTCTTAGATCTAAAAATTCTTAATTTTAGACCTAATTATATTTCATAATCTTAATTCTTAATTAAGTTTAGGGTTCATAAATAAAATATGCAAATAAATCCTAGGGTTTCAGGATCTAGGGTTTTGCAGAAAGTAAGTTTTCAATTTTCTGATTAAGGACGAACGCGCAGCACCCCTACACATCATAAGAACACCCCATCGAATGGGAAGGAGAGGGCCTTTAAACCCTTACTTTCATTCTTATGACCGGACGGCCAAGGGGAATGCCTTAATCAGAAATACAATAATCTACAAAAACTAATTAGATCTATATCATATATCTCATATAAAAAAATTGATCTAATTAAAATGGCATATTTTGCATACATCTCATGTATCATATCATGCATATTTTTTAGATCTAAATTATCTCATAATCATCTAAAAAATTAAATTTAAATTTGATCATATCAAATAAAATTTAATCTAGACCCTAATTTGTAGAACTATTCTACAACTAGTCTAAACATGCATCTATCATATCTCATATGAATAAAATTAAATTAAATTTATTTTTTATTTTTTAGATCTAATTATAATATTTATAATATCAAAAAATAAAGTAAATAAATAGATCTAAAAATTATATTTAATCAAATTAAAAATTATGATTATACTAGACTACACATAGAATAATTCTATTCCTAGTCTAGTCATGCATATCTCATACATCTTAGATCTAGATTTATTAATTTTAATTTTTAATTTTTTAATTTTAGATCTAATCACATCTCATGTGATATCTAAAATCATTAATTTATTAGATTAAAATTAGATCTAAATCTAAATTTTATAGAACCTGGCTCTGATACCAGTTGAAGGAAAATCCTGATTTTCCTGGGTCAGGTTCGTTCAGATCTGATTGGATCAAGAGGCATATTTCAAAAATTTTTCTCTTAGATCCTAATTAGATCTGAAACTTTTCAGATCTAATTTTATATTTAATAAATAAAAAAATTAAAATTAAATTAAATCTAAATTAATTTTACCTTGATTCTATGGGTAATCTGATTACCCATTGATGATCCTGCTAAAGCCCTGAAGGTTCTGGATCTAGCCACGCAAGCGCCTGGCCTCTACCGGATATCCACTCAGGCTGGATCTAGGAGATCTTCTCCTTCTCTATCACTTTTCTCCAAAAATTAGATCTGGATCTGATTTGGAGGATCTTCGAAACTCCTTCTGAAGATCAGCTGTCTCTGCAGCAGTGCTGCCTTCTTCTTTTTTCATCAGCTTTTTCTTGTCTGACTCATACTAATCTGAAGCCCAACTATCTTGGGCATGGAGAGAGAGAGAGGGATCAGAAAAGTGGCATGGAAGGAGGGAGAGGAGCAGCCTTGGGGCATGGGCTAAGGAGGAACTCTTGAAAGAGTGGGCGCAAACAGGTCTTTATATAGACCCTACTGCGCCATGCAGTGCCACATCACCCAGGCCAATCACGTTGCTTTATTTAATTAGATCTAAATCTGATTGATGGAATGACATCACCTGATTTAATCAGATGAGAGACCCACAGATTCATCCTAAGGTGGTGTCTAAGACTGGTCAAAGTCTATAAGTGAGGGTCACCTAGTTTGAATCCAAGAAGCAACCTAAAGTCCTATCCGTATGGGACTCCTGGCATCCCTATCCATGGGCGCACGCCATCCTAGGCATGCACCCCCTTCTTTCCAATATCCAGAGAGGGGACAAGCCCCTATCTACTCTCCAATAAGTGCATGACACATGGGCAGATGTCCAAGGGTCAAAGGTTAACATTTGACCAAAGTCAAAGGACAAGAATTAGCAGGTGATGGAAAATGGCAGGTGTTGTCTCAAATTTATCTCATAAATTAAGACAATCCTTTTCTGATCTGGACAAGCTCCTAGTCACCATCAGGTAAAGGATATCCTGATTGAGCACAAACTCATTTGGCTCAGTTGAGATAACTTATTTAATGATAGAAAAAGAAGAATGTTAGGTTCAATCGAGTGCTAGCACGATTTCCTTGAACCTAATTGAATCTAATTCAAATCAATTGAACTAGGATTAGTTCTAATTGATGATCATCCAGATCAAACCCTTATTTGTGTGACCCAGTTAGGTTCAGTTCTCTGTATGGTAATGGGATATGTCATGATCTCTATCATCGACATCATCGAAACTCCTTTCGATGGATCAGAACTCTTCTGATTCAGACAACTAGAATGATCGATCATCTAAATCATTCTAATTGCTCCCAAAATCCACCAGTGACACCTAGCAGTATATGGTGGCAACCCATCAGAGCTGAATGATGAACCTCTTGGTGCAGCTACCTTGTGTGATTAAGTTCTTCTATCTTGAGCCCCGATCAGATTAGGGTTAAGGTGAACTCGTCAAACCCTAATTTCTATCATATGATTTAATCATTCGATTCAAGTTTCCAATGTGAAAACCTAAATAGAAACTCTTTCTATTATTTCACTCTTTGCCATGGCCATTGGCTTATGGACTTGATTCTCATGATCATCATAGGGCTACTCCTCTCATCCACCGAGGTAGATAGATTCCATCTTGATGCAATCCAGTTCCTACAATGAACATGCTATAGCCAACATATACACCTCAGGGATTCCGATATGGCTAGGAGATCGAGTAATGGTGTAGTCAAACTATAACACCCTCAAGGTGAACTATCGATGCATCTCAGGTCAAAGAACCAGACACACCACTACAGCATCGAATCAGTCATCGACGAGAAGGTAGACTTCTTAATGACTACTCGAGGTGGTCACGCTCAGTGCCCTCATTCTCTAACGAGTATCTATACTCTTGCTTTGATGTTTCTACACCGTAGACTCAGGACTCATCTACTATAAAGAAGCGATTGTACACTAACCTTCCGGATCAACCACCATCCTCATGATGATCCTATGCTCAGGAGCATTTTATGAGTTAATAATGAAAATTCTTGTCTTAAATTTTCAACTCTTGAAAATAAGAATTATCATTACCATTAACCTAAGGGATGTATCACAAACACTAAATATACTTATGTGATAGAAAATAACCCATTTTATTATTTATAGTCAAAATTATAATTTTGTTCTTAGAAGTGTTTTACAAGTGTCAGCCAATTTTGGCTTCTAGGGCACACATATATCTAATAGGTGGCTCCAATAGGATCCTCTGATGCTTAAGTTAATTTTTTGGCCAACTAAAATAGAGTGCTCAGAAAAATAAAGAAGCAGAGTTATGGAAAGGAGAAGAGAGCTTAGGAGAATCATATCTGGAGGGTCACTTTTATAAACGCAACATGTAGCAAACTGATGGCGATAGCCATAATCATTTGGTAGTGGGCTGCTTAGGTAGCATGTTGTTTGTTATAGAGGATAGTGTTCATTGTCATGACTTGCCAGTAGTGTTTGTTGCCATAATGTGCTAGCATGTTGGGGATTAATAGTCGAGGTTTGGGTGGAGTAGACATTGATGGTGAGAAGCTTCAAGTCACAACAGCTCTTGAGAAGTTCAGGCTCTTTTGGGGTCTTCTGCATGCATATTGGTTTGCATTGAGTGGGTAGTCAAGTTCATGTGGATGATGAGATCCTTTTGGGCAACTTGGAGGAGGTCAATCGGAAGAAGGTCGGATATAAGAGATTGACTGGAAGAAGGTCGGCTATAAGAGATCGATCGAAAGGGGCTCGATTGGAGGAGATTGTTTGAAAGGATTTCATCTTAAAGGAGCACGGCTGGCAGAGTTCATCTGGAGGAAGTTCATCTGAAAGGAGCATGGCAGGCAGAGGTCATCCAAAAGGAGTTCATCCAAAAAGAGCGCAGCTGGTGGAGATCGTCTGAGGGAAGCTCATGCAGAAGGAGCGCGATTGGCGGGAGTTCATCTGGGGGAGCTCATCCAGAAGGAGCACAGCAAGTTCGTCTGAGGTGGAGTCGTCTGGAAGGAGCATGGCTGGTGGAGGTCATCCAAAAGGAGTTCATCAGGAAGGAGTGCGGCTGGAGGAGTTCATCTTGGGGAGCTCATCCGGAAGGAGCGCGGCTAGACCCCAATCTTGTTATTCACTCTTAGCTAGAGAATAAGGCTAGAATAACAGTAATGCTCCTTCACCACTCAAGATTGTATCATCGAACTTTTGTGAACTTTCGAGAGGTTCCTCAGCATGAATTCGTCATTAAGGTGGTCGACGAATCGAATAGGGGGGAGGTCGGTGACCAAGGACTTCGAGCAGAAACTTTGGTGGGGGCCATTTTATCCCTAACACTTGCCCTCCTACTCCCGAGTTTGCATTTTAGATGAAGGGAGTATGAAAAAACCACTGCAGCTGAAGTTCTTGGATAGTTTTGCACCTTGGAAAGCCAAACTTCTTTTTTTTTTTTCAAATTGGCATTGCGATTTGATGTCAAATGACTTGGATGGATGCAGCTCCTCAAAAACTTGTTTGGTGCAAAGCTCCAATTATGGCATAGTTATTGCCTTACTAGACGGTAGGGGTGAGTGGGACATGCGGTGGGTTGGGTTTGACTGATGGAGTCTTGCAATCATAACTTCCTCTAGGGCTCTAATTTCTTATTTAAACCCCTCTCCCCTCATCTACGATGTCTTGCTTTTGCTCGGGCTTCTGCTTCTTCTTCTTCCTCCATCTCCCATCACCTCCGAGTGTTCCTATTCTTATCATCCCCGCTCCTTCTATGACTTTCTAGCCGTCGACATCTTTCTTCAATCCTCTTCCACCCTTTCGGTCTTCTTCCGGCATTTTCCTAGGTTAGTCCTTTATCCCTACCCTCTTGACTTTTAGATTTCTTGTATTTTTCAAGTTTCTTCAAATTTTTCTTGGTGAACACCATAGTTATTCATTTTCAGGCTTCCACCATCCCTTTTTCTAAGTTCTTTTCCATGGATTTCATTTGATTTAGCTTGATCTAGATGTCGTCCGAGGTTTCCTGGTCCAATGATTTTAGAAGTTTGGTTGACCTAAATCCCAATAATCTCGAAGTTAGGATGGAAATTGGACTTAGGGCGGTACCTTGGCTAAACTTTAAATCGAAGTCCATTCTTTGTTCTTTGACTGTCAAGGACCTGTCATTAATTAGGATTCAATATGTGGTGCTTGTTAAGTATGAGCTAGAACTTTTTGGTTCAAATGGTCGGGCTCCTCCTCTAGGTCGGTTCTGCTTGTACCTGAAAGCCTTCCATGCTGAATTATGGCTTCCACTTTTTAACTTCATTATAGTCCTTTTTCACTTTTTAAACATCTCCCTAGCCTCGGTAGCTTTGAATTCCTTTAGGTTTAACATAGGAATCCTTACACTCTTTATATCTACCATGGTTTAGCCATCAGTTTATCTTTTTTGAACCTTCTTCACCTTTAAGCATCACCATATTGCCAAGGACTAGTGGTACATTTCCTCCTAGTTTGGCAAGAAGGGGTTGCTTAAGGGTGCCCCCTCTTCCATCCATAATTGGAAGAAAAGAATTATCTTCATTTCCTGCCCAATCCTGCACTTAGGACTCCCACTCGAGGATACCAAATGGACTCCATCCATGGAGCCTTGAGGTTAGAGAAAGCAGACTAAGAGTCGGTAACCACAATCAAGGGTTATCGAACTCTCCTAATATTCGAGCTAATAAAAGAGCAAACCTTGTTCAACCTCGGTCTTAGTCCTCTTAATCCAGTAGGTATAAGGCCAAAGTCGGTGGATTGTCTCTTTTTTCCCTCTTTCATTCTTTCTTTTCTAACCACGCTTTTTTATGGCAGAGATGGATGGCAAGGTCATAGAAATATTTTCAAAGGGGCTCCAGGCTCACAAAAGAAAAGGTACTGCATCCGGTGAGCCTACTGCCAAGAAAGCTAAGGTGAATGCCTCCAGCTCCGCTGCATCTGCATATGTTGCCACTGCCACCGAGGTTGCTGCCATCGTCGAGGTCACCCCTGCAGCCAAGGTCGGCACCGTTGTCGAGGGCTCCTTGCTTGCATCATCCATGAGTCCTCCAGCTAAGGACCAAGCTCAGCAGCCTCCTACTAGAAGGGAAAAGGGGGAGAGGAAGAAGGGAAAAAGGATCATCATGAAGGTGCATCGCATGGCGTGCCCAAGCGGGTCCAACGGTGATGGTAACATTTCAAGAGAAGATCCCTTTAGTGACCCAGACCTCGACTAGGATCTAACTGATAAGTTTGCCCTGCCCGAGGTGGTGGACCAGATGGCCAACCACGATGATATGCAGCTTATCTAGGATTGCCTTAGGACCTTCCTCAAGGTAATCATCCTATCGATTTCACTTTTTGTCTTTTTTTTTTTCATGCATAACATAGTCTATTTACTACAGTCGGATCACTAAATACTCGCACTTATCAAAATGGTGAACTAATTGAGGTCGGAGGTGCTGAAGGCTTGGGAAGATCTCCAAGCTGAAATCGATCGCCTTCGAAAGGTGGCCACTGAGGCTGACTTTCTCATGAAGGAGAAGGTGGTCAAAGTTGAGGATCTATGGAAGAATCTTAGAAAAGGGGAGCTCACCTCTGTGGACTTGCAGGCCACTTTGGCCCTGGAGGAGGAGAGGAGGAAGAAGGCCGAGGCTAGGGTCGGCAAGTTGAAGGATCAAGCCTCGAAGCAGATTTTGAAGGCAAAGATCCAAGCTGTGGAGCAGTTCAAGATCTCTTCTGAAATAAGGGACCTGAACGTGGCCTTCGGTCAGGAAGCCTTTCAAAAGGGGTATGAACTTTGCGAGGATCGAGTGGCCCCTAAGTTTCTCAAACTCGATCTCGGCTTTCTATACGAAGAGGTCCTTGATGAAGAGGCAGGGCTATCCACTGCTGCGGCCGACCCCTCACCTATCAAAGTCATCTCCAAGCCTTTCGAACCCATCATCGACGTGCCTGAACCCACACCGGAGCCAGAGATGGTGAAAAGCACCCCGACCTCATTTGCTGCTGTTCCTCCTGAGGTCTAAGATCTTAAATAATTATTTCTTTTATGTATATTCAAATATTTTGAGAAATAGAAATGAGTTTTCTTCTTCTAATACTTATGCTGTGGTGAATGTTATTCAGAATCCCTCTAGTGATCGAAGTCAAGGTCAATCATCACCGACCATCATCAAATTGAAGGGAAATCCTGATTTTTCGGACCAGGTTCGTTCAGATCTGATCAGATCAAGAGATATATTTTAAAAAAAATTTTCTTTGATCTAGATCAGATCTAGGATGTTTCAGATCTGATTATTATAATTTTAGAAATTAAATAAAATCTAGATAAATTAAATCAAATTTAATTTACCTTGATATGGGTAATCCTATTACACGTTGATGATCTTGTATGCAGTGGAAGGTTCTGGATCTAGCCATGCAAGTGCCTGGCCTCTATCGGTATCCACTTTGGCTCGGATCTGGAGATCCTCTTCTTCTCTATCACATCTCCAAAAATTAGATCTGGATCTGATCTGGAGGATCTTCAAAACTCCTTTTGAAGATCAGCAGTCATCCTTTGCAGCAGTGCAGCCTTCTAGCTTTCAGTCGCCTTTCTTTGATCTAGATCGCACCAACCAAAAATCCAAAACTACTTTTGGACATGGAGAGAGAAGGGGAGAAGGTGGTTTGGCATGGAGGAAGAGGGGAGAGGCAGCCTTGGGCGTGGGGAATTGTGATTCAATCATCATCTTAGTTTGAGTTGGGCGTAGGGTCTTATTTATAGACTAAGCGTGATCCAACTCCTCTTCTTCCCAACCAATCACAACCCTTTGTGAAATCAGATCTAAATCTGATTGATGGGAATAGAGTCCCCTGGATTCCTCCTTAGAGGGCACCTAAGACCAGTCAAAGTTGGTTCTTAGGAGAACTCTAATTGGAATCCAAAAAGGAGATGGAGTCCCTGTCCAACAGGGACTCCTAGGCGCCTCCAACTTGGGCACACGCCAAGGGTGGCGTGCGCCCTCTTCCTTGCTAGGTTCTGGCAGGGGGACAGGCCCCCACCAGCTCTCCAATAGGTGCATGACATGTGGTCAAAAGTCAAAGTGTCAATGGTCAACATTTGACCAGTCAAAGGTAGACTTTTGACCAAAGTCAAAGAACAAGAAATGGCAGGTGACCAAAAATGGCAGGTAATGTCTTACAAAATAAGACAACCTTTTCTGACTTGGACAACCTCCAGTCAGACCATATGAAGGCCTCTGATTGAGCACAAACTCCTTTGGCTCAGTCAGGACAACTTATTTATGATAGTAAAAGAAGAACGTTAGGTTCAATCGAGTGCTAGCACGATTTTCTTGAACCTAATTGAATCTCATTCAGATCAATTGAACTAGATCAGTTCAATTGATGATCACCAGATTCAAACCCTTGTTTGTGTGACCCAGTTAGGTTCAGTTCTGTATGGTAATGGGATATGTCATGATCTCTATCATCGACATCATCGAAACTCCTTTCGATGGATCAGAACTCTTCTGATTCGAACAGCTAGAATGATCGATCATCTAAATCATTCTAATTGCTCCCAAAATCCACCAGTGACACCTAGCAGTATATGGTGGCAACCCATCAGAGCTGAATGCGAACCTCTTGGTGCAGCTACCTGTGTGATTAAGTTCTTCTATCTTGAGCCCCGATCAGATTAGGGTTAAGGTAAACTCGTCAAACCCTAGTTTCTATCATATGATGTAATCATTCGATTCGAGTCCGATGTGAAAATCTAAATAGAAACTCTTTCTATTATTTCACTCTACCATGGCCATGGACTTCTGGACTTGATTCTCATGATTATCATAGGGCTGCTCCTCTACCACCGAGGTAGATAGATTCCATCTTGATGCCAATCCAGTTCCTACAATGAACATGCTATAGCCAACATACACCTCAGGATTCCGAATGGCTAGGAGATCGAGTAATGGTGTAGTCAAACTATAACACCCTCAAGGTGAACTATCGATGCACCTCAGATCAAAGAACCAGACACACTACTACAGCATCGAGTCAGTCATTGACGAGAAGGTAGACTCCCTAATGACTACTCGAGGTGGTCACGCTCAGTGCCCTCGTTCTCTAACGAGTATCTGTACTCTCGCTCCGGTGTCTCCACACCGTAGACTTCAAGACTCATCTACTAAAGAGAAGCGATTGTACACCAACCTTCCAGATCAATCACCATCCTCGTGATGATCCTATGGTCGGGAGCATTTTATGAGTTAATAATGATTATTCATGTTTCAACTCTTGAAAATATGAATTATCATTACCATTAACTCAAAGGATGTATCACAGACACTAAATACACATATGTGATAGAAAATAACCCATTTTATTGATTATAGTCAAAATTATAATTTTGCCCCTAGAAGTGTATTACAAGTGTCAGCCAATTCTGGCTTCTAAGGCACATATATCTAACAATCTCCCACTTGTCCTAAAGCCAATTGGCTACAAGTCTAAGTCCCATCTTCTCAAGGTGAGCTTCGATCTTCTGCTGGCCCAATAGCTTTGTAAGTGGATCTACCACATTGTCTGTGGAGTTAACTCTCTTGACCTCGACGTAACCCTTCTCGAGGTAATCGCGGATGAGGTGGTATCACTGCTCAATATACTTGGATTTTTGGTGAGACCTCGGCTCCTTAGCAAGGGCTATGGTGCCATTATTATCGTAGTACAGAGGAATGGCATCTGATGGTATTACTTCGATTTCTGCAGCAAACTTCTTATACCAGAATGCTTCCTTCACAGCTTCTGATGCAGCGATATATTCTGCTTCCATGGTGGAATCTGCTGTCATCGTTTGCTTGGAACTCTTTCAGCTGATAGCACCACCATTGCACACAAACAGACTTTCAAATGTCGACTTTCGATCATCTATATCGAACATAAAATTTGAGTCTGTGTATCCCTGGACTTGGGAGTTCTCCATTACCAAAGACCAACATCATATCCTTAGTTCTTCTTAAGTACTTAAGGATATATTTCACAGAAGTCCAGTGTTCTTCACCTGGATTTGACTGATATCTGCTTGTGACACTCACAGCATGGGCTATATCAGGTCGTGTACATAGCATGGCATACATGAGGCTCCCTATTGCAGAAGCATAAGGGATCTTGCTCATGCATTCTATTTCCTCAGGTGTGCTGGGGCACATCTTCTTGGAAAGATGAATACCATGTCTGAAGGGTATTAATCCCCTCTTAGAGTTTTCCATACTAAACCTCTTTAGTACTTCCTCTATGTACATCTTCTGTGAAAGTC